>LPNX010267115.1:310773-345109 GCA_001517045.1 Pseudotsuga menziesii
GGGATTACCCAATGATAATGATAATGGGAATCAAGGTACTAGAGTGCAAACTAACAAGTGTGAATAGATGTGTTGAGGTCGAACACTTGAGAGAATCCATCGATCAGGGGACATTAATGTATTCCCAAGAAACTGTCGATGGCGAGAGAACCTGCCACTGATGACTGCAAGTCTCAAGGCACTCAAAAGGACTCTGTATAGATATATTGAACATCTATGAGATCCTACAAATATGAAAAAGAATCAAATTTATCTTTATGTATGTGATCATGGATTCATAATCCATTGTTCTTGAATCCTTTCAAGAACTATACTGAGCATTTTTCCTCAACAAAAGAAAAAATATTATCCAATGAATGTTACACCTCTAAAATTAAGAATCATCCAATATTCTTACATATATATTCATCTTGAATCATAAATGGTTTCTACATAACAAGAGGTTAATTAACCAGTTCCACTAGTTTTTCTTGGAGCTAGTAAATCTAGCTTCTCCCTCTCAACAACTTGGATGTGAGAATCATAAATTTGAGTCCTCCATCATGGAGACTCATACTCCTATATATCTAACACACATTAATATAATTAATATAAATACATTACCTTCACAATTATTTACATTTCTATAAATAGAATTAGGGCTTCTATTATGTCTTCTTCCTAAGAAACATAGGAACCTATTGATTTGCTCTCTTTCAGGATTAACCATCCAAATGACTCCATGTAATTATCTTCTTGTAGGTAAGGTAATATGTTTTTCCCTACAATACAAATTATTCAAATTATTAATCACATTACATAGCGAAGAAATGTAATCACATGGAAGCTTTCAACATACTGACAATGGTTCACACAGTTATGTACATAGACTAAATCAATGTTTTAACGTAACACAATTCATATCTTACATGATGTTTTGAAACCCTATATCAGTTCAAAACTCATATTTTATGAAGGAAATATGAAGCCCCATAATCATATCTCATGA
Source organism: Pseudotsuga menziesii (assembly GCA_001517045.1). Taxonomy (NCBI): domain Eukaryota; kingdom Viridiplantae; phylum Streptophyta; class Pinopsida; order Pinales; family Pinaceae; genus Pseudotsuga; species Pseudotsuga menziesii. Next base: position 311,762 of record LPNX010267115.1, read on the forward strand.
AGCAAGCATGAAGCCCTCTACCTAATATATTATGACCAATCATGCAGTCCTATGTTTACAGCTCATGAAGCAAGCATGCGACCCTATATATCATGTATTATGAAGGAATTTTCAGCCTTATATCAGTCCTATATAAGTATATCTCAGTCCTACATAAGTATTATATTAGTTCAGTATAAGTATATATCAGTCCTACATATGTCTTATATTATTCCTATATCATATCACATAATATGGACTCATGAGATTGACAATTTGCTAATAAAAGAAAAACAATAATGTATATGCTCAACACAATTCCAAAGTCTAGGAATACAAATCTCTATATGACAGTCATGAAACATATTAAAAAAGATTTAGACCTGATTTATAACAACATATAACAATCAAAATATAAAGTACTTATCTTTTATTGTTTTGTGTGTGATATCTCTTGATCTCTACACCCTTGCGGAGAATACCTGAGTCCTTCTTTTCACTTGAATGGAAGAGATTATTTGCAGTGAAAGGATCTCTCCCTTTATTCATTCTTTCTGTGAGGGAAATATTATCCTCTTTAGTGTACATAACCTTTCTTTGGATGCACCCCTTTTCTTGACTCGAGGCCTTCTTCTTGAAAATATTGGAGAGTGTATTAAAACACTCTCTTGCGGTCTTCAATAGAATGATCATGGACATGAGATTGTCCTTAACTGAATAAAAATGATATGCTTGTCCTTTCTTTGATTCTTCTTGAAGTTGATTCACTCTTCCTTGGTGGTAGGCTCCTCCACCACAGTGGTCACTAATGAATCAAGATCATGCTCTTCAAGAATATTCAACACCCTCTCTTTCCATGTGTTGAAGTTTGATGTGTCTTCAATTCGGTCTTCCCGTCGAACGAAGATTGATGTCATGGCTGCAATATATTTCTCAACACTTCAAGATGTACGTCGGATTATCTTGTTGCACAATACTAATCTATTTCATTCCCTATGCTATGATACCATGTTGATGTTTGAGCAAAATCGGAGAATATTGAACTTGAAAACTTCTATCAATCAATTTCAGCACATATGTATCTCATAAATCAGTCACACTTAAATCTCACAAATATATCAGCCACATAAATCATCTTCATAAATCAACTCCATAAATCAGCCATATAAATCAATCAACCATGAGAGACAAGATATATCCTGGGAAAACCCTCCAAACATGGAGGATGAAAAAACCAACAACTATTTGAGTATGATGGATATATTTGCAAAGAATGATTTACAACACATAAGAAGATTGCCCGATAAGATATGTCACCACAACAATAGAGAAAAGAGATCCAATGTAACCCTACAAAACTAATTGTATGCAACTGTATTGAACTTGCCATATGCCTAACATATTAATTACAAGTAAAAAACCCTAGCATGCAGAAGGTATAAAATATGAGGCTCAGTAAGCATACTGAGAGCACCACATAGTGCATTCACAAGGAGGAACTAACTAGAACTCCCTCCATGCAAACATTAGTGCCCTTCCTTTCCTCAATTAGCTTCAATTGAATGTTCATTGTCTTCAACTGAAAGTTAACTAACTTGAAATGGATGTTTAATTGTCTTGGACTGGATGTCAAATTACTTGAATTGAAAGTTAACCGACTTGAATTGAATGTTAACTTACTTCAACTGAATGATAACTTACTTGAACTGGATGTTACCTGACTTGAACTGAATGTTAACTTACATGAATTGAATGATAACTTACTTGAACTCAATATTTAACTGACCGTTGATCACTTAGTTAACATTCTCACTTAAGTGTCATCAATGCTTCACTCTTATTTCCATCCATGCACAATTTATATTATTAACTTTTGCATGGATCTCTTTAGTTAACTTATGCATGCTAATTGATGAACATTAAGCTCTTCTTTACTTAATTGATTACATTCATTAATAGTTCAAATGATGCTTTGACGGAGGCATTGATTGAGGAATTCATATTTTACTGAAGCTTTATAACTTGAGTTCACTCAGACATTTGCATGGACAATTTGAATCTCTCTTTCTCTATTCTTTATCTAATTATCATTAAATAATTAATGCATGGTCCATATGTGTATTATTTATCCATCTTATCATATCACACTCAGAAGAATTATTCCATATATATATATATATATATATTACCCTTGGCCATATAGTCATACGCTAAAGTAATTCACTATAGGGGTAGATAAGCCCTAAAGGAGACTTATAACACTCAATGACCATGACTAACAATATATCACATAGTATAACCACATAACTTGATACAACACAAGTCCATCTTGGTAATTGGAGATCCATTCTCATAGGGTACCGTCTATGGGAATCATTGACTTGATACAACACAAGTCCACATTCTTGATACAACGAAAAACTCCAATCTTGTTACAACACAAGTTTTCAATCTTGATAGAACACAAGATCACAGTACATGCATCCCGCCTGAATACGTGAGGACATAGAAAGGACTTGATACAACAAAATGTCCTGACTTGATACCACACAAGCACCTAACTTGATACAACAGAAGTCTTAGAAAATGACCTAATTTGTATGATATGACATTGATGGATGCTCAAGAGCAGGAGAAATCCCCTAGGAGAACGGTGAGGGAGAGCATGCCTTTGACAAATTTTACACATTTTTTTGCACTAGTGTGTATCATCATCAATTCCATGACTTCTAGTGGTCAAGGAGCATATGACCAACAAGAATGGAGGGATGGAAGTGTACAATATGATGTATGCAACAATGTACTAGGTTCAAAGGGATAACCAATTCTAGGTGGCTCTACGAGTAGTACCTTCCTTAGTGACAGGGATTGTTGACTATTATAGCTCAAAAAAGTACATCTACATAGGCTAGGTGTCAGGCATGCAAGAATCATATAGAGCACCTCTCTAGGTAGTTGCTTGAGAATCAAGTGAATTTTGTATCTCTTTTTTAAGTCTAAATTAGAACAAACACATTAATTAACTTAATATTAGCTAATGAAACTTAACATTAAGTCATAGTCATTGATCTTAAGTGAGGCTTGAGATCTAATCTCATCCATCGATCACTTTAGAGATATAGGGCTAGGGTTTCGATCATTGATGTTATAAAAAAAATCCTAAGGAGGGGAGGAGAAACAACAACCACACATAGTGAGTGAGATATCATTGATTGGTTGAAGAAGGACTTTAATCCAAGTGTGTAGGTGTAGAGGCAAGTCAGAGGAAAGGTGCAAAGGGGAAGTAATGGAGATAGTTTCCAACTAGAAAGATCAAATGATTAATATTGATGTTTGATATGCTAGGATATTTACTATTTTGTAATTCCTTAAAGGGAATTTTCCTAAGATGAGAGCCCAAAATTTTATCATTAATAAATCACAGTTTGTTGGTTTTTCCCTAGTTGGGGGTTTCAAGGGAAAACAAGTGTCAAATGTCTATGCGATTTCCTATTTAATTCCTTTGCGTAATTGTTAAGAAATCCAATGTATTTTCTTTCATAACCTAACAATTATTGGAATAGAAGATCATATTTAAAATTTAACAAAATCCACTTTGAGTAGGGAACCTCCTTTTACAATGTATCTAATGCATAAGATGAGATGAGATGATTTTAATACTTGGTCTCCTTAGTATCATATATGAGACAAAGAGTGCAAATACAATTAAGGTCCTATCCAATCTTACAATTACAATTAAGGTACTAGCCCACCAATAAAGAAGAAACTGATATAATAAATGAAACATAATGCTAAAATATATAGGACTTGACAAAATCATTTGATCTAACTTCAATATATGTAAGTATTCCACTCCAAGAGCTTCGTATCTTCTAACATTTTATATCATTTCATTATTGATCCTAAAAGACATACAATTAGAATCCCATGGACTATAGTAGATGCAACTAATAATGAAGTAGAAGCTCTACCAATGTATCAAAGGGTCATGATTCTAAGTGAGAAAGATCAAAGTACTTCATTCTTAGATATTATTCTATATCATATAATGCTTCATTCATATTAAACAATAAATAAATAATAAAAAAAATATCTTATTCTTAAGGGCATGCTCACATTGTTAATCAAATTATGTAACTTCTACATTACTTTAGCTAAGTTTTTCCCTAACAAATCAAGATGTAATTGATTGCTTGATGACATGGAAAATAAGGAATTTTTTATACCTAAGGGAACTTTAAGATTATGGAAGGGAGGGAGGGAGGGAGGGAGGGATGGGAGGTCAAATTTTTCTATCCCATGAGTAGGAATTATTTTAAGGGGGGGAAGAGGGGCCATATGACCCATTTCCCTCTATCCTTGTGGTGGGTATATGATTTAAGACTCTACCATTCTTTTTTATTTTTGACCCTCTTCAATGGATTCATTGTACAAAATGGAAATTGCTCTAGGTCATGCATGGGAATAATAGAGGGTCATAATTATTAATATTAATATTAATTAATAATTAGGAAAATTAGAAATAAACAAATAAATAATTATGAAAAGTCAAAAGACACGACTTATATTGAAAAGGTGCAAAATGAGTTATAAAACCTGTGAGAATGTAATTGTAAAACATCTATTATTTTATCAATCAAATATTTATCAATTTTATTATTACTTTCCATTCATGGATTCCTTGGCATATTTATGTTGGTTATTCCTTTAAGAAACAATTTTATTGTTTCCTTTCTATCCCATGAGTAGGAGTTATTTTAAGGGGGGGAAGAGGGGCCATATGACCCCCCTTACATTTACCTCTATCCTTGTGGTCAGTATATGAGTTAATAATCTACCATCCTTTCTATTTTTGACCCTCTTCAAAGGATTCATTGTACAAAATGGCAATTGCACTAGGTCATGCATGGGGATAATAGAGGGTCATCATGCCACCCTTCTCAAATTCCTTTAATATTAATGGCGACATCAATAGAATGCATGTGATCCAAAAGAATATTTTATCAAGGAATTTTCATATTTTCCTATTGTCTCATTGATTTTCAATATGTATAGAGCCACCCCTCTTTGTCTTAGGGAATTCCTTTTGAATTAGGGAGAGGATTATTGTACGTTCTTAGTATTCAATGTAAGTATGGATCAATATGAGTATTGTATGGAAACTATGGGAAATGTTTGTGAGGATAAAATCTATTTCCATCCATGCTCCAAGGATATCTCATGGCTTCAATCAAACCTATCCTCAACCATTGAACAAACCAACCAACAAAATTGGAAATGGAAACCAAGAGAAAGGTAATGAATAAAGCCAAGGACTGCTTCTATGTTGATTTTAAGAATCAAAACTTGGGTCTACAATATTGGGGTATTGAGACATGGAGTTAAATTTTCACATTACAAATGAAGCATGTCGAACTGGAAGTAATCCTATTGGAAATTTAGGACTTTCTCATCCATTTTTCCAGCAATGTCTATCTGTTTGCTCCCTAGAGTATTTGTGTGTCACAACATTAAAGAATTCCCATAAAGACACTAAAAATAATAGACAAGTGGTTTGTATGGCATATTCAGCTTGACATCTATTTTTTCCATTATATCAATTATATTTCGCAAGTTTCTCTATTTATTAGGGTGGTTTCTTAGATTACATACCTACAAATTTTAAAGAAGGAAAGTTGTTAATTTTGGTTATTTAAAAATCTAGAATCTCTATATTTTTTCTCTCTTGAAAGATAGATAATGGAATTTTCCATTGTATTAACATTGTAGGGGTGTCACATGCATGGGGTGGTTCACTTTGACCTCGAGGGGAATATAGAAGTCAAATTTTTATGGAGAAAATGTGTGCAATTAATAATCAAGCTAAAGCATATGTCTTGCTCCCATGGACTATCATCCTTCAAGCTCAAGCAAAGAGTGTTATGATATTTGGTGATTCTCTATTTGTCATAAATTTGATAAGGAAAAATACCCTCAAGGAAGGATCGATGCTAAACAAAACCTTGCAAAGAATTGTTTGGAATTTTTATGTGTTCGATGAAGTTAAGTTGTTCCACATCAGTAGATTCAATAATGGATTGGTTGATCATCGAGCAAACAAATAAATATACTTAGATAAGGGGTCCCTGGTAAAATATCCCCCCCCCTTATTAGAATTTTATACTTCAATGATGGTTATATTATATCTTCAATATCTTCAAACAATTTGCATATCACAATAACCATATGCAATAGGATCACTGAAATAAAGACAAGCAAAACAAAAAAAAAGTATACAAATATTTCTCCTTTGGGAAACCCTTTAAGGGAAGAAAACCCAACAAACTTCTTCAAGTATAGATTCACCAGTAAGTAGAATGTCTCCTAGTATAATACAAGAGCTAAAAGCTCTTTCACACAAATATAAGATAAGATAGAAACCCCAAGAATAGGATGTATTCACAATGCAACTACTCTTCCTCCTCTAGTGAACTTGTTCTTCTTATCTCTCTAGCGAATATGCTTAATTGCTTGATGATGTCCAAATGGGAAGTGTGCCCCCCCCTATTTATACTTGTTTTCCAATTGAATTTTTTGTATGGGGTTGACTTGTCAACTTCACTGGGATGACTTCTCTAAGGAGACATTAAATAAACATTATTAAATGTCACTTTTGGATTCTTCTGAGCCAAATTCGCAAGATGGGTTTACATTGATTTTTTCAAGGTTCTTTACATGATTAATTACAATAATAATATCCTCCAAATGAAGTACAATAATAATACATCAAGAATAAGAAAAATATCTTCTGAAGTTACACAATCTTGAACACTCCCTCTTAAAAAGGAAGGTATTCTTCTGACACGATAATCATCATCACTATTAATGAAATTCTATACTTAGACCATTGAATTATGGAATCTCTCGAATATATACATCACTAGAAGTTTTGTACGAGAAATCCATTAAGTGGGAGCATCCCAGGAGCACACATTATTTTTCCAAAGTGATCACTTGCGTTACCACACTATGTGTCCAAATCATCTTGTGAGTGTAGCCTAGGAGAACTAATTATGTCACCTAAAGTGACTACTCACTACCACATCACATCACGTGGAGAACAAACTAGGAGCACAAATTACGCCACTGGATGACTGTCTTCACACATCATGGAAACACAAAACTTGTGAGTGTTTCCTAGGAGCACAACTTACATCACTGAGGTGACTACCCATTACCACGTCACATCATGTGGAGATCATCCTAGAAGCACACATTACGTCACTATGTGTCTACCTATGTCTTTGCACATGTGTGTATTCCCACCATATCACTAGCAGTCAGGAGACTTAATTACATCACCAATGTGACTACCTATTGCATATTCGTGAGTGTAGTCTTGGAGCACAAATTACGTCACTAAAGTGACTAGCCACTACAACATCACCTCAAGTGGAGACCTACCTAAGAGCACAAATTGTGTCACTAGGTGACTACCTATGTCTCACACATGATATGTCGCTCACTACTCTCTATTTCGAGTAACATCGATATGGAAAACTCCAAGTTTTTCCCTAAAGTACTCAAACTTCATTCTTGAGAGAGGCTTGGTCAACACATCGACTATCTTCTCATCTATCACCAGATACTGGAATTGCATTATTCCTCTTTCTACCATATCTCTAATGTAGTGGTACTTGATCTTGATGTGCTTCGACTTGTCATGAAACACTGGGTTCTCGAACAACTTCACACAACTCTAGTTGTCACAAAAAATACAAATCGCTTCTAACTTGAGATCAAATAATCCTGCAAGTAACTTCTTAATCCACACTACCTCACAACTAGTTGAACAAGCTGCAATGTACTCTAATTCTGTTGTACTAAGTGCCACATTAGTCTGATTCCTGATGAGCCAGGAGATCATGCCTAATCCCAAACTGAAGCAACATCCTAAAGTGCTCTTCCTTTCTGTGACACTACCCTCCAATCTAAATCAACATAACCATTCAAGTTAATATTTTGATTTGTTGCATATCTAATCCCATAGTCAATAGTACCCTTCAGGTACCTCAATGCATTCTTTTCCACAATCAGTTGAACACGTCTCGTATCTACCATGCACTGACTCAATGTGTTCATCGCAAAACATATATCTGGCCTTGTATTTGTAAAGTACATCATAGAACCAATCATTTGTTTATATACTGTGGAATCAACTGTATCTAAAGTAGTATCATACAATAACTTCAAGTTTGATTCCATTGGTGTAGTCATGGCCTTGCAATCCATCATCTTGAATCTCTTCAGGATATCTACTGCATATTTTCCTTGGATAAGGAAGATCTCATATGGATTCTTCCACACCTCAAGGCATAAGAAATGGTGCACCATACCCAGGTCTTTGATCTTGAATTATGCAGAAATATTCTTCTTTGTTTGCGGCAATGAGCTTCTCATCACCTATAAGGTAATCTACATACAACCGTTATTATCGCCATTTTTCCATCCCCAACCTTGAATTAAAAGTTGGAATATGATTTACTCTTGGTAAATCCTAAGCTCGTAAGAAAACTATCACTCTTGTTGTACCATATCTTGGGTTCCTGTTTCAAACTGTACAAGGCCTTCTTCAACTTGCACACATGTGTCTATTTACTCTATGTCTCAAATCCTAGTGGCTTCTCCACAACATTTATTCTTCTACTACACCATTTAGGAAGGTTGTCTTCACGTCCATCTGGTGTACCTTTCACTTGCATCTATCGCAAGAATAGATCTAATTGAAGTGTATCTAGCCACAAGAACAATTGTCTCCTCATAGTGTATTCCTTCTTTTTAGGAGAAACCACTAGATCTTGCATTGTTTTTCTCAACAGTTTCGGCTGCTACATGATTATTTTGTAGATCCATTTGGAAGATACTACATACTTCCCTTATGGTCTCGGATGTACATCCCAAACATCATTATTCATGATTGACTAGTATTCCTCAATCATGGTGTTATCACTGGAGTTTTCACCCAGACTACTAAGGTTCAAATTCTAGATAATCTTGAGTGTTTCAGTTTAATAACTAAGTTTTGGATTATGAGTATCTTCTAAGTATAAAATGGGGATCAGGAATAAGGAAATCAAACAATAGTGATGACTAAGCTATGAGCAAACAAAAGAATATGGGTATGCATTATATAAGGAGAAAGCTTCAGATTTAAGGATGCATAATAAACATTAACCCATTCACAAGTATTATAGGATAGAAAACATTTATCAGAGAAAAAAATTATGAATTAGGTGCTCATACTGAATATTAACATTCATTATGTTAAAAGAACAAAATGGGCTCATCTCAAATATTATAATTGTTAACACTAAAAAGTGTTCACCTTGATCTACATGGTCTAAACCATATACATACATCATATTCTCACCATAATTCCCTTACTTTCGACCTTCACAATTGTATTTCCTTAAAAAAATGGTCTAAAACACCATTATTCCTTCCCATAAATGAAGGGATAGTTGAAATTTATTATGGTTTACCTTCACTCTCTCCCAAAAAGGGTTAAAAACCCTAAAAAAGAGAAAAGGTAAAAAATCACATACATATACCATGTGCAAGAAAATACCATGGGTTATCACATTGGGTTAAAAAACCATAGACCATAGTTGATATGGATTTATGCAGGAACTCAATAGAATACACAAATAACCATAGAAACAAATAGCAGTGGAAATAACACTTCATTTCATTAATCAATAACCGAAACTGGTTACATACAAAATGGAAATAAACTAGCTAGAGTGCTGGTAGCTTATCTTTGAGAAGAGATGTGGCAGCTACATGCCTCTAAAATATCTGTAACAATGAGGATTGAAGGCCTATATATTATTGAGAAACAATGGAAACCCTACACATCCAAAAACCTAACTCTAGGAGGTGAAACACCAGAATGTGGGCCCCGTTGGGTAACTTGTTACATCAATTTCCTGGGGTCGTAACTTTAGCATACTACCTCCGTTCGACGCGGATGATACATTGTTAGAAAGATATGTTTAAGGACTACATCCATAAGTGCCTAGCTAACCATTTGATGCCAAAAAAAATGTCGTTTAGGGCCTCAAAATGGCTCCGAAAGTTTAGGACCCGAAAACTACCAAAAATAGTAAATTGTGCTACAATTAAGGAAACTAGAAAATTGAAATAAAAAATGGTTGGGGTCCAAGTGGAATAGGTGGGTGGCCACCAATATCCTCCTGGATCATTCTTCCCCCATTAGGAAGCAATGGTCCCCATTGTGTTGAGTTCCTCCATGAGATAAGGAAACTTCTGCTGAACTTGGTCCCTGGTGAGCCACTTTCCCTGGTGAAGGAGTTGGCCTGCTTTGACAACTTGATATAGCTGAATATTCTACTGGTGGGTGTTCTTGATATGCATGTCCATAATATGATCAGTTGTGGCTTATTCCATGCAGTTGGGGTTTAACTCTGTTGGTGTGAGTTGTTCTGCCACGTCTGATGTGTCCGGTAGAGGTGGAAAGTAGGGCCGAAGGCGGTCCACATTGAACACTGGGTGCAGAACAAGGAATGATGGAATACTAAGCTCAAAGGCATTGTCCCCGATATCCTTGGTGATTGTGTATGGCCCATATCGGAGTGGTCAAATATTGTGGTGGGGTCCAGCGAGGCACTCCTTCTACAAATGTAGCCACACTTTGTCACCCACCTGGATTGTGTGTTGCACCCAATGCTGATCATGTTGCTGCTTGTACTTAGCATTGGATCTGTCCAATATGTCATGAGCCTATTGGAGAATGTACTGAATGCGCTCAATGAAGTTTTTCGCGTTGGAAACTTCAGAATGGATATGAGCTGAATCAGCCTGAGTAGCTGCAAATGGCATGGTTGCGTTAATGGGACATAGTGGCTGGAATCCCAAGCCCACCTGAAAGGGGCTATGGCTAGTTGAGTTGTGGAGGGCCCAGTTATAGCTGTGTTGTACATAGGGGAGGATCTCATCCCATGTGCATGGATGCTTTGAGTTGTACATGCGCAAAATGTGTACGATCATCCTGTTCACGACCTTTGTCTAGCCATCTGTCTGGGGATGGAAAGTTGTGGACTTTGTGAGCTTTGTGTCTAGCATTGACCATAGGCTGGACCAGAATGTACTAAGGAACCTACTATCCCAATTTGCTATTATAGACTGTGGGATCCCAAAGTGTACCCACACTCATTCAAAGAAGAGTTTAGCAATGGCTTCTGCTATGATATTCTTCTTGCAGGTCGCCATTATGGCCATCTTTGAGAATCTGTCAACGACCACAAAACACAGTCGTTGCTGTGCTTAGTAGAAGGAAGGCCCGACATGTAATCCATGGATATGGATTCCCAAGGTCGAATAGGGGTAGGCAACGAAGTATAGAGGCCTTGGTTCTTGATGGATGGTTTGGCAATGGTGTAGGCAGTGTAGGATCAGATATACTTCCCGACATCCTATCAAAGGTTCAGCTAATAGAAATACTTCTGCAGTACTGCCACTGTTTGCTCGACCCTGAAATGCCCAGCTACCTAACTGTAGTGCGCTTCTCAAATAATCTTGGAACGCTAGCTTGAAGGAACACAAAGGTGTCCCATGTGACATAGTAGTACATCTTGGAGGTGAAATTTTGGAACTTTGTTTCCCTCCAAGAGTGTCTAGTATGTGTGGCTGAATTCTGGATTGCTCTTATAGAGAAGCGGCCAATTAGAAGTCTTGTTCCCACAAGAGTTGAGCATGGTGGTTATCTCCACGATCGGTGGACGGCTGAGGCAGTCTGCAACATTATTGGTGCTTCCCTTCTTGTACTTGATGTTCAAATGAAACTATTGTAGATATGTGGAACACTTTTGATGGTGATAATTATGTAACTTCCCTTGTGTCTGTATGAACTGCATGGGTTGGTGGTCTGTGTGGATAATTGTTTCCTTCCCCAAAATGTAATGCTTCCATTGTTGGCAAGCCTGTATAATGGAATACATATCTTTGTCAAAAGTGGGATATTTGTGGACTGTGTTGGGTAGTGTCTCACTGTGATATGCAACTAGATGCCCTTGTTGAGTAAGGACTGCCCCAATAGCATAGTCAGAGGCATCCGTCTCGATCTCAAATGGTTGTTGCAAGTCTGGTAATGTGAGCACTGGGGCATAGCAGAGGCAATGTTTCAATTCTACAAACTCCTTTTGTTGAGTTTTTGACCAAAAGAATTTTGCTTTCGCTCCTCCCTTGGTGAATTGACTCAAGGGCCAAGTGATATGAGAGAATCCCAACATGAATCTGCGGTAGAAATTAGCAAGACCCAGAAAGCTACGAATCTCTGTTAGAGTAGTTGGGGCTAGCCAATCTCGAATGACTTGCATCTTGGTTAGATACACATGTACCCCACACTCATCAATAATGTATCCCAAATACTGAACCTGGGTCATGCCAAAAGTGCACTTTTCCAAATTGGCACACAACTTGTGCTGCTGCAGTGTTTGGAGGACCTATCGGATGTGGTGGAGGTGCTCTTCCCAAGTCTGGCTGAATGTCAGGATGCCATCCAAGTACACTACTACAAATGAGTTGGTGAATGGCCGCAAGATGTCATCCATCAGTCTCATGAAGGTTGCAGGAGCATTTGTCAGTTTGAAAGGCATGACCAACCATTCGAAAAGGCCCTCCTTGGCTTTGAAGGCAGTATTCTACACATCAGTTAGTTTGATCGGTACTTGGTGATACCCAGAATTTAAGTTGATCTTGCTAAAATATTTCACCCCTTTAAACTGGTCCAAGATGTCATCAATCCATGGGATCGGGTACCTATTCTGGATAGTGATCTTGTTCAGCACCTGGTAGTCAATACAGAGTCTCCAAGTCCCATCCTTCTTCTATACCAACATGATCGGGCTCCCGCAGGGTGATGAAATTGGCTGGATGTGACCCTTTTACAAAAGCTCTTGAATTTGCCTCTTGATTTCATCATTTTCTAGAACAGAGCATCGATAGATCGGTCCATTGGGAAGCGACACACCTGGGGTTATATCGATGGGGTGCTTGACCTGACAGTGGGGAGGCATCCCAGTGGGTGAGGTGAATATTTCCTGGTACTCCTCCATGACCTTGTCCATTTTTTGTTGTCATGTGGAGGGGCCTTGTCTGGAGGTCATGGCCACGATATTCTTCTTTCCCTGGGGGCGGATCATCAAGAAAACAAACTTCCCGGTTTTGGAAATGAGCTTACTACATTGTTTTGCAGTAACCAAAGAGATAGCGGCAGGAGGTGGTACCTTTGGTATCTTGTACAAATTATTTCCTAAAGTAATAATAACAGTGTGAGGCCAGGACTCATACACAGCATGTCGCTTCCATAAGTATGGTTGACTTAATAATACATCACAAACATCAAGAGGAGCAATATCACATAATAACTCATAGGTGAAGGGCTTGATGTTGTAGGGAAGGAAACATTGCTAGATGACGTAGAGATGTTGTCCTTGGTGAAGCCACCCAATGGTGTACAACTGTGGGTGTGTTTTGGTTAGCAAACCCAACCGATTCATGACCTCTACTGAAATCAGGTTCTTTTGGCTCCCACTGTTGACAATGAACTATAGCGGGGAACCCTTTACCCACATCAGGGAGTGGAAAAGATGCTCCTCCTCCTCTAAATATTCTGGTTCTTCCTTTTGGATCTTCATGGTGGCAATGGTGGCATTGGGTTCTGCATCGATGATCTTGTTCCCTCTGTCATTCCCCTTCTTGGGTTCTAATTCAGTGTCAGAGTATGCATCTAATTCAGAAGCCTTTATCTCAGCCACCAGTGACTGCTTGGACCGACACTCACTTGTGTTGTGAGTGGGGCTCTTATGAAACTCGCACCACTTTCCCGCTTCCTTCTTGGGATTTGTAGTGTTGCTCTTTGCTTGCGAATTTGGAAATTTTTCTTAAGTCGCCATTCCTTGGCTATGTCCTTGGTTCTGCAGTTTGAGGGCACCTTTCCCTTGCTTCTTATTTGCAGATCCAAAGTCTCGCTTTTTCTGTTTGAATTTTTTCTCAATTTTGGCAGCATACCGATATGTCGTACCGAGCGAGGAGATGTCGAGGAACTCCATTTCCTCCTGAATGTATCGATGCAAACAACTATGGTACTTCAGCACCAAATGTTTCTCTAAATATTTGATACCCAACTTGGTGTGCAGGGTATGGAATAGATTCATCAGCTCTTGCACATCTTGATCTCTTTGTTGCAGCAACGTAGTCCATTGTATGTACTTGTCCTCATAGCTCCCCACCGGATAATATTGTCCCTTTATGGCATCTCAAAAATAATTCCAAGTGGGTACAGACAAGAACAGAGAGGGTTCCTCCTCGTCCTTTCTCTCACAATAGGTTTCCCACCAGTCCTTGACATGGGGGGTAGCTTTGAGTAGAGAAAAAGTAATATTTTCTCGGTCGAAAAAGTCATGAACCAAGAAATATCCTTCTAATAGATTCAACCATCTATCTACGACATCTGCATCTATTCGGCCATCAAATATTGGAATGCTGAATTTTACTTGTACCTTAAAAGGGGTTGCGCCTCCAGAGTGGCTTCTAGATGCATATGCGTCGCCAGTGGGAAGTCGTTGAAGGATCTGGGCGAAGTTATCCATCATCGCGTTCCTTTGTTTTTCAAGGGCCTCCTCGAGCAACATTTTGATAGGATATTCTGTGCCCTAATATTTCTTTTCATCCCCCATGGGTGCCCTTCAGGATTTTCAAGGCTAATCTTGCAAAGGTTCAACCAGATCGAGCCCTAACTCTTTATACCCCGCCCTCGTTGGCGACAGGAAAAGAAGGATCGAGAAAGAGCATATTTCTCTGATACCACTGATCTGGATTTATGCAGGAACACAACAAAATACACAAATAACCATACAAACAAATATGTAGCAGAAATAACACTTCATTTCAATAATTAATAACCAAAACTAGTTTACATACATAATGGAAATAAACTAGCTAGAGTGATGGTAGCTTATATTTGAGAAGAGATGTGGTGGCTACATGCCTCTGAAATCTGTGTTACAATGAGGCTCAAAGGCCTATATATTATTAAGAAACAATGGAAACCCTACACAAACAAAAACCTAACCCTAGGAGGTGAAACGCCAGAATGTGGGCCGCATTGGGTAACTTGGTACATCGATTTCTTGGGGTCATAACTTTAGCATACTAACTCCATTTGATGCGCATGATACATCATTAGAAAGATCTGTTTAAGGAATACACCCCTAAATAGTAAATATTAAGTCTGAAATGGATTCATATTTTCCAACCATTCGATGCAAAAAAAATATCGTTTAGGGCCTCAAAATGGCTCCGGAAGTTTAGGACCCAAAAACTGCCAAAAATAGTAAATTGTGCTACAATTAAGGAAACTAGAAAACTGAAAGAAACAATGGTGGGGTTCCAAGTGGAATAGGTGGGTGGCCACCAATATCCTCCTGGATCAATACTATAAATACATTGTGAATGGTTCTCCCAAAACACACTTTTTCCCATTTTCATTCGTGGGTACATTGTGCCACTTTTGCTCTCAGGTATTCACATACTCGCTTGCCACCATTCCCATTGCCATACCATTCCCATGATATATGTTGAGACATTATTTATACCCATCTTGGATCCACTCCTCGTTTGACACCTGTTCATGGAGACAATTGATGAACCAACCCATGGAGATGCCAAACCACTTTCGAGGACGGCTACGGTGGCCCATTCTACAGGAGAAGAGATGTGTTTTTTTTCATTTTAGTCGATATATGTTGAAAAATGTTAAAAAATATTTGCTCTCCATTATTAGTTTAGCTTGTTGTTTTATTTTCCATTGAACTCTTCCTTACGATCACAACGATCTAAGGTTGGTGCTTCTGCACGTAGATGGGGAGAAATCCCCACTACGGTTTTGGTGACTCCACTCGGTCAATCCATTCAGATCTTAGTTTCTTGCAGGTTTCCATCGGTTTGTCCTTACTTTTTTCCATCAGGCGTCACAGATCGCTGCCCTTGGGGCCGATTCGAACCCTTGTTGTGTTAGTGCCTGCTCCCCCGGCCCTAGTCGACTCTAATTTTTTATTTTTTCTAAGTTTGGGATGAGTCTCCCTTATCTGGCCGAAGGCCGTGACCCAGTCGATGATTTTCCACCTGATAAGCATGACTTAGGTCGTGCCTATAGCCCTGATAAGAGAGACCTATTGTAAAAACCAAGATCGCTCCTATCCCAGCTTCCGAAGCGACCCTAGTTTCTCCTGTGACTCGATTTTGAGAAACCCAGTCATGCCTAACCCTTTGTTTTGTGTGACTTGTCTATTTTTTCCCCGATCACTCCTATTTCGGCCTACGGTGTGACCCTAGTCGCTCCGGTGCCTCCATTTCGAGTGAACCAGTCACGTTTTATCTTTTATTTTGCGTGACTTGACTCTTTTTTCCTAGATCGTGACTATTCCATTGTTTCATGTGATCCAAATCATGTGTGTTCCTCCAAGAGGCACGAACGACATTTTTTAGTCTGTGTTTGTGCATGTTTCAGACCCCTGTCTGTCTCAAACCCTATCTCAACCTATTTTTCTTTCCAGATCTGATCTTTCATAGCCCCTTGGTACGTTTGAGATCTCCTTTGCTTGGTTTATGAGTTACCAAAGCTGAGATCCATAGTTGTAACCCCATGCTTATTTCCTATATTTCATTAAAAGTTCCTTTATTACTCATTTGTTTCAAGCATAATTTCATTACTAGAAGATTTTTTTTTTTGCAGCTTTATTGTTCATTATTGTTATTTATTGCATTATATTTGCATCCCTGCAGTGAGATTTGAACATATTCATCGTGGATTGCTGGGGTTGACATAAATTTGCACACAATTCACACCACTAAGTGAAAGACTTGGTTCATGACCCCGAGTAAAGCCTTAATATTAACTTAAATACAACCAACATTGTAACCTCACTTGAGGATAAAACAATCTTGTAGTTAAGTTAGGAATTTGGGTATAGGAATCCAAACAACACCCTTCTATCATTCACATTATGAGACATAGTTTTTGTCCAGTATGGAACCAAAACCCTATTGTATTTGTTGACATAGTCACAACCAGTTTGTCGGGAGGCCCCCTGTTCAATAGGAGTAACCTGCAATGAAGGGGTTCTGGAAGTTAGGGTGGAATACCGCACTCCATCTTGCACTGAAGGATAAACCTTTGTAGTCCTCCTCATGCATGCCAATGTATATTGGGTGTAAAGGGATAAAGGGCTGAGGCGTCAGTAAACCATATGGACGTGTCATGAACGACGTATCCTAGTGGCCAATAATCTAGGGATGTTTTACCCAGAGGTCCTTCTCGGTAGTGGGATTCTCTTAGCCTATATGGTTCTTCCATTTCATACTATTTGACTGGGATTTCATCACCTTGTTGAGGATACAATTTGCGAGGAGATTCCAACTTTTAGTTAGGAGCTTTCTTGCATTCATACCCCATAGGTTAGTGCATCATTTTCATTTGATAGGTAGTGCTGCTTGTTGGCTATTTGGACACTCTTGTTGTAGGCTCATCTTTCTATGACCCACTATTGTAGTTTGGTTTTAGAGGTTGTTGTTGACCTATGAGCCACCATTTTATATGCTCTCCTTCTACACAATCGGCCGTAGTTGGGATTTTGAGCCTGCGATTGATTCTCTCGAGTTTCCTGTCATTACATAACAAACCATATAGTCATCATAGCTCCACCACGCTACTCATATAAGCTTAGGGGGCATACCCCTCAGTTCAATTCTTTGAGCCATCACCGTCGGAGCCACCTTCAATGTCACTCATCGCCTTTGAAGCCACACATGACCTCTGAATCTGATTCAGATTCCTACCATCCTGAACCCACCTTGTTCACTTCTGCATCTATCCCCATCACTGGTGCACATCCTGATCCCTTCCAATGGGGGCTTGTTAGTAGTGGGTTCATGTCTATTCAACCCACCATCATAGGTATCCCTTCATCTGGGCCCATAGGCCGTAGTCCTAGTGAGCACATTATCACTACACACACTGCTACTGGTTCACTAACCACTAGTGGTGGTTCCATTCTAGCCACCATTTTCACTACCATTCCACCTTATATACCTGGGGGTAGTGGCCCTTCCACATCTATTCCAAATATTCCTACAATAGAAGTGATATTTCCTACTGTCAGGAGTCAACCCCATCCACCCCCAGTTATGTAGGGGAACTATGTTCCTCCAACTACTGACACCATTGCTGGTCCTTCCTGAGCCAACCTCAGCTCTATCCTACCTTTCATGGCTAGTCTCAACCTACCATATTTGGCATGGTTAACTAATTACCATGATTCTTCACCACCCACAATGGCCTCCTATTCCTATGAATCTTCCCTCGGATATCCCTAAGTTTGAGGGTAAGGCCAGAGAGGACCCTCAAAATCATATCATGTAATTCCACTTGTAGTGTTCATCTAACAACATCGTGGATGACTCCGTTTGATTGAATATTTTCCAGTGCACACTTACGGTTGTTTCCCCCAAGTGGTACATCAAGTTGCCTCATGTTACTTACCCTGACTTCTCCTCACTCGCTTTGATGTTCCTGGAGTACTTTCAGTTACCCTTTCGATATGACAAGGAAGTGGAGATCCTTCTATATTGTCACTGAACCATAACTACCCACATCACGGATCATATCCATGAGTGGCATCGTCGATGTAGCTTGTGTTAGATCCGGTTGGATGATAGGAGCTTCCTTGACTAGTTTCTCAAAACCTTACTCTCCCCTATAGGCAAGGACATCGCATCTGCGCAACCCCAAACCGATGAGGAAACCATCCATAAGGCTTAGTAGTTTGATTTGATATATGCCCAATCCGGTTACTTATACACTGTCATACTCGATGCTCCCCGAGCTGACACCTCTCACCGAGATACGTCGGGGGCATCTCATGCTCCTGATGGAGTTATCGGCTCTGTTAGCTAGCACGCTCAGTTTTACACGGCCTATCCCATGATGCCACCCCATCTGGGTAACACCCATAGTGTTTCCCAACCAAGTTATACCCTTGATTACTCATGTGTAAAGGTTAAATATGGAGGCACTCCCTCCTATGGCCTCACGGTTACACCCCCAATTATTCACGTGTAATGGCTCAGTCTGGAGCCACCCCTTCTGCACCAACTCCTGACCTTCATGGATCAAATTTTTCGACACAGTCATGTTCTAGCCACATGATCGAATTTGAAGCTCCTCTAGCTTCTCCGGCCTATTTGGCACCACATGTGCAACCCACTCCGTCTCCGGCCTCGACTCCTACAATTTCTGCGGGATTGGTTTATGGTCCGCTAAACCTTCCTAACCAACCCACCCCCAATAACCAACAAGGGCATGGAAAGAAAAAGAGATGAAAGAATCATTGCAATAACCAACACCAAGGAGGTGGCCAACAAGACAACCCTAAAAAAAAAATGGCGCCGAACCTCCTACACAGAATCCATAGCATCCTAATCGAATTGGAAAGAACCCACAGTTATGGACCAATCATTCATGTGCTATATGCAACACCTACTGCCACTACACTCATCAGTGTCCTCACATGGCTCACATCCAACAACTCCTCCAAAATAATAATCAACATGATCCGAACATAGCTACTCCAGCTCATCCAAACCCATCGCCACTAGGTCCTCTACCTATGGTGCTCCAAAATCTGCTACCACACCAAGGAATGGTTGCAACCCAACCCTTGTCCCCACTTTCTCCCGCAGCTCCTGCTGCGGCCCCACCTATTGAGGCTGGTGTCCATCACTTCATGATGTTGTTATCCGAAGTCAACATCCAGACTCGATGCAACCAGTATGGCTCCACCATAGAAACCATTGACCCATCAACAACATCTACCTGTACACTTCTGACATGTCTTTGCACTTACTGAGACCCCCACAGATGGGGCGGCTAGAGTCCCACAGTTCACTATGCAACGGGTCACAAAAAATGCTACTTCCAGAGGTGCCCTCAACTACAGTATAGTTGATGACTTGACCCAATCTCCTACAACCATGTATGCTATGGAAGTGCTTAAAAATTTTCCATCACAACTGAAAGCATTGTTGTACATGCTAGGAGCCGTTGATCCCTCTAATTCTAGGTTGATCGCCTTCAACCTGGATCTGTTAGGATTATTAATCCTCCATTAACCATACTGTCTATTATATTATATTTGGCTAACTTAGGAACCTTAATTCAATATTTGGGTCCACTAGTACCATTGGGTCCACTTGGCCTAATGGGGCCACCTATATCAGTTACTAGAGTGCGGGGAACACTGCTAGAGGTTAACTACCACTTACTGCATGTGCATGCATCGGTTTGGGTGCCTCCTAGACCAATCCCTACATTTTAGGAGAAACTGGGAGTCCTGACACCAACCTCCATCAATTATGTGGAGTTGGAACTAGTTATCCCCTAGTTACCTTCAGTTAGTTCATAATCAGTCAGCTAGTGCTAGCAATGCATGGCTGCATGGGGAGGAGCGCTTTTCCTACCTACCACACTCAGTTGCACTGAGTTAACTAGCTATAACTGATTGATTGAGTTGTTGGACATCAGGGAGTTGATCTTTGGACTCAAAATTTGTCAATTACTTCATAATCAGTTAGCTAGTACTAGTAATGCATGGATGCATGGGGAGGAGCACTTTTCCTACCTACCACACTAAGTTGCACTGAGTTAACTAGCTTACACTGATTGATTGAGTTATTGGACATCAGGGAGTTGATCTGTTGAACTTCAATATGGATTGAGAGACCATGAGTTAGAGATTCAGTTAGATACAGTTAGATCCACTTGGTAGATTTGAATCTCTACCTAGTGCATTTGAATTCTTCCTATTTGTAACCTATTGTACATTGGATTTATTATGATGAATACACTGTAAATTCCTGAGCAATACTTATTCATTTCCTATGTGGATTGTTTTGATTAATTTGTATGTTCATTCTCCATTCAATTGCTGCAACATTATCAGAACTCTCTGCTTGAAGATCTTAATGGCATTCAAATTCTAACATGGTATCAGAGCCTTCTCAGGCAGGTTTCATGCTTGTTTCTCCTCATCGAACATCAGAAGCATTTGGGTTTCCACAGAAGTCCCCTATGAAAATTTGCTAGCTCTGGATTCATTCAGAGTAGTGGAGAGGGCTTGGCAGACCCTAAAAACATGTTCATGTTTGGAGGAAAAGCATGATTCTAACAATTCATATGTTTTATTGTTATTTGCAGTGAAATTGATAGGTGCTACATTGCTTGAGAGAAGCATTTGCAGTATTTCAGCTGGAGCAATTATGAGTTGTCAAACTTCTGAGCCACGGATCCTCAAAACTTTCAAGTACCTTGATTGGAGGATTGATATGCAGCTAACCTTGTGCAAGCATGGCTACCACAAGATCATACATGGATGGGAGGCTGAGGCTCATTAGCCGGTTGAGCGGAACAAGTTTCTGAACCGTTGTGATGAAGCATTCAGGTACTTATGTACTTATATTTCCAGAGATCTCCTCTTCCATATGGAAGGATTGAGTATTCCCAAAGAAGCATGGGAGAATATTGATAGCTTGTTTAACAAACAATATGAGCTTCGGGGATACATTTTGGAGAATGAGTTGGTATATTTACATCCCAACATTTTCAAAACTATTGAGCAAATCTTTAATAAATTCAAGTCTCTAGTACTCCAATGCAAATAGTGCAGGATAGAGCGAAAGGATGAGAAAAATGTCCTTTCCATACTCAGCAAGCTAGGCCCTGAGTATTCTGAATTTGTTTCCATATTTCATTCAAAGCGGGAAAGCTTTCCTGATTGGAAAATTCCTTCATTAGATTCTTTTTCTGAGAGGCTTAATCAAGGAGCAAGACAAGTTGATCTGAATGGGAGTCATCAAGACCTTCAGAGATCAATATTTTCTAATTATTGACTCTTCCAAAGCACAAGCAAAGGGGAAATCAAAGAAGAAGGAGCCAAAAGCAGCCGATTCAAATCAACAAACTTTTGAAAAAGAAAAAGTGTCCCTACTGTATGAGGGGTTTTCATCCAGAAGAATCGTGCATGAAGAAGACCCTCGACCAGATGAAATATATATGTGTTCAAAACAATATTTCCCTTCCATGAAGAGCAGTTATGTCAGATAATGAATAGCATATTGAAGAAGATGAGATATGCTTGCATGCAATCCTCTCTCCGTCGAAGGCTTATGTGATAGATTCTGGAGCATCCAACCACATGGTTGCATTCCATGGAATCCTTCATCACTTTCCCTCTATCAGGAGGACATAGCAGTAAAATGGGATATGAATCTAAAATACCAGATGTTGAGAGAGGTTCAGATAAAATCCAGCATGATGATTTCATGCCCTCTCCTACAGAAAAGCAAGTTGTTGAATATGAAGAAGAAGTAGATTTTTCCCTATAGTCAATTCGAATGGAAGATAGTCTCCATGAAGTGACACCTTATCTTGCTGCTCCAGAAGTGTATGAGATATCTGATATCTCATATCCTCACATGGCTGATCCAGAAGAAGACATTCAAATCTCTATTTGTGAATAAAAACACTCTTCCTATTCTTTGCAAAATTTCTCCAGTAATTCTTTAAATTTTGTGCATAGTTTACCAGTAACTATTTCAGAAATGGTAGAGAAATTTGATTTCTCTATCTATAATGATGTTTATAGTGTGCATATAAGTAATATCAGTAATATTCTAGAAATAATATCAGATTATAAGAGTGATCCATTCACTCTCATTAATCTAGAGCTTCCAGTAAATTCCTAAAGGATTACATGCACCGAAAATCAGAATTTTGAAGAAGGAGAAAATTGTGCATCTACCATCTCGGTGGAGCAAAGTTTTGGATCTGATATGAATATTTTTGGATATGATTTATTTTCTGATATGATAATATGTGATTTAGGTTTCAAGAATCAATAGCTTTCATTATTTCTTATAACTGGTTTCACCAATTTTGTTGTGACAAATCAAGCACCGCAAGTCTCTTTAAATTTTGTTGTTGAGGATTCGATGTTAGTTCTTTCTTATGAATATTATAATATCAGATTTTGTAAATTATTGGATATTTATGAATCTATATCAGATTATGGAGGTCAATCATTCACTCTCCATAGTCCCAGGGCATCTCTACCTTTGGTCACATGCTCATCTCCTCACAGAACTAGTAAAGAGGGAGACATACTGCATCTACCTGGACACTTTCTCCTAACACTTGGGGCTGATTTTACCACTCATGGTTTTCTGTTCAAGGATGACATATATCAGTTTATTTGATTTTACTCACATGGTTTGAATTCCCAAGAACCTTTTCTCTCTCTTCAGATAATTCCAGCTGCTCTACATGGGTCCAGTTTTCACCGTGCAGCTGTTTATATTTCTAATCCAGTTGAGTGCATTATTCTTCTTCCAAAGAGGAATATTCCTCTAGAAATAAGCACTTTGTTTGGATTCATGGGTTCACCTACACATAACCAAGATACTACTGCAAATAGTAGCAAAAATTTTCACAAGTTTTTTCAAAATTTGTATTCCTGCTTATTTTGAGGGCGGGGGTTTCCCATGAGGTTTTCCACTATTTCCTCGGTTGTATTAAGCAACATTATTTATTTTAGATTGTATTTGGTTGACCTATGGTCTTGTTACCAGGGCCCAGAGTTGTCCAAGTTAGGATTCAGGGGGGGTGTTAGGATTATTAATCCTCCCTTGACCATATTGTCTATTAGATTATATTTGCTTAACTTAGGAACCTTAATTCATTATTTGGGTCCACTAGTACCATTGGGTCCACTTGGCCTAATGGGGAAACCTAGATTAGTTATTAGATTGTGGGGAACAATGCTAGAGGTTAACTGCCACTTACTCATCTCCTAGACCAATCCCTACATTTTGGGAGAAACTGGGAGTCCCAGCACCGACCTCCATTAGTTAGGTGGAGTTGGAACTAGTTAGTCTTAGTTAGGCCCCATTTACCTTCAGTTAGTTAGCACTAGCCATTAGAGGAAATTTCAACTCAAAATGGGCCTCCTAAAAAAATTTAATAAAATAATAGTTAAAATAATAAAATAATATTTATTAATTTTGAAGGAATAAAAGAAAAAAACTGCTTTTTTGTTTGTATTTTTGACATATCTCCTCGTGTTTTTACTCAAATTTTGATTGAGAGAGATTATTGGATGCAGAATTAAATTCCACATCCAATGAGTACCCACTCAGCATACTTTTAACAGACCCTGCTACCCCAAAAACAAGAAATACCTGAAAAAACATGATGATGAAGCTCTCCCAATCGAAATTTGAGTAAAAACACAGGGAGATATGTCAAAAATACAAACAAAAAAGTATTTTTTTTTATAATACCTATCCCCAAATTTATATTAAAAAGGTGTTTAATACCTATACGGTATTTCAAATTTAAATCAATTTCATTGGCTAACACATGATGACATGGAATTTGAATTAGAGTTAAAAGGCCCATTTTGAGTTGAAATTTCCTCTAATGAATGCATCGATAATGCATGGTTGCATGGGGAGGAGCGCTTTTCCTACCTACCACACTTAGTTTCACTGAGTTAACTAGCTTTAATTGATTGATTGAGTTGTTGGAAATTCAGTAGTTGATCTTTGGACTTAGACTTTGTCAGTTACTTCACAATCAGTTAGCTAGCGCTAGTAATGCATGGATAATGCATGGCTGCATGGGGAGGAACATTTTTCCTACCTACAACACTCAGTATCACTGAGTTAACTAGATTACATTGGTTAATTAAGTTATTGGACATTAGGGAGTTGATCTTTTGAACTCCAATATGGAATGAGAGACCATGAGTTAGATATTCGGTTAGATACAGTCAGATCCACTTGGTAGATTCAAATTTCTACCTAATGCATTCGAATTATTCCTATTTGTAACCTATTGTACATTGGATTTATTATGATGAATATACTATAAATTCTTGAGCAATACTTGTCCATTTCCTATGTGGTTTGTTTTTCTTAGTTTGTATGTTCATTCTCCATTCAATTGTAGCAACATTATTAGAACTCTCTCCTTGAAGATATTAATGGCATTCAAATTCTAACAGGATCAAGGAGAACCCAGGATGCTGTCGACCATCGCCTTCCAAGCTTTGGTCACAATTCGTAATTTGGTTGTGCATCAATGCATTATTGATGAGGGGGCATCCAGCTGCGTTATGTCAACTTTTTTTTGGCAGAAAATTGGGTCCCATACCCTTCAACCTTCCATCACCGCTCTTCGCTCCTATGATGGATGCTCTTCTCAGCCCCAGGGGATTCTCACAAATGTCCCTATTGAGTTAGATGGAAAAATTGTTTTGATTGACATTGAGGTGGTCAATACCCAACTTGATTACAACCTCCTCCTAGGATGTAGCCTATCCCAACCTATTTTTCTTCTAGATCTGATCTTTCACAACCCCTTGGTATGTTTGATATCTCCCCTACTTGGTTCATGAGTTACCATAGTTGAGCTCCGTATTTGAAACCCCATGCTTGTTTCCTGATTTTGATTAAAATTTCATTTATTACTCATTTGTTTCAAGCATAATTTCATTACTGGAAGAATTTTTTTATTTTGCAACTTTATTGTTCATTATTTTTATTTACTGCATTATATTTGCATCCATGCAATGAAATTTGAACATCTTCATCATGGATTGATGTGTTTGACATAAAGTTGCACACAATTTACACCACTAAGTGAAACACTCGGTTCATGACCCTGAGAAGAGCCTTAAAATTAACTTAAATACTATTAGAATAATCAACCCATAGTTACCTACATTAGACATTAATTTAATTATTTTTGTCTTATTACTTAGATTCCTAGATTCCATTCTATGCTAGTTGCCTTCTACATGTCCTAGAAGTAAACACATGATAAAAATGAGTCATGGAGTGCTTGGGAAACATCTTGGAAATGAATTTTAGCATGTATTCTTTATTCTAGATTCTCTAAAGTGCATGTCTGTTTTTTTTGAAAAGTTGCCCTGCTTTATAGCTGATTTAAGTCAAAAGGAAAAGCTAGTCTAGGTGTAACTGCCTTGTTTTTGCCCACATCAACCTCCCTCCTTTTCTCGAAATAAAAGAATTTATGAGTTTTCTTTCCATCACTCTTTATATTTTCCACTTGACTTAGAAAATTCGTGATCATTTTCATATATTTGGAAACTGCTTTATGCACCTATGGGGGATTTGACTAGATTTGGTAAGCCTGCTTTTTGACAATTTCGAATGGAATCCTTATGCATTTGAAAATATGATGTAATTATATATTACAATATCCTATTACTTCACAATTTTTTCTATTTTACACTTTCTCAATACCGATTAGTGTTATGCTCCAAGTTCAGTCTCCTTTGGTGTTAATTTTGCATGTTTGATTAGCAATTTTGTGAGTGCAATTGTTCTATCTTTTGGGTTCAATTTCCACATCGTATCAGAGCCTTTGTATATTGATCTATATCCTTCCAAATTTTTATTTCAGGTTTGACATCATCGACTGTGAGCGCATTCTACTGACTGTAGGGCACAACTACTGAGCTATGGACCAATCTCAGAAGATCATATTTACTCCATCAATTTATTTGAGTGGAAAGCTGAGATGGAGATATTGTTGAGAGTGAAAGGTATATATAGGGTGACTATGGAAACTAAGGAAGAGCCCAATGCAGCTACAGAGAAAATTAAATGGCACAATAGGAGGGATGAGTCCTATGGTCTTTTGTGTCTGAGCATTTCAAGAGACCTCCTCTTCGATCTTGATGGATTGAAATCACCTATTGAAGTGTGGAATAATATTGAATATATTTTTAGGGGTGGCAGGAGTGGGGGGGGGTCCTTCTAGACCCCGGGGGAAACGTAGAACATTCCTTTGCTTGGGGATTAGGGAATAGGACCAATAACGAAGCAGAATGGCTGGCCCTGCTTCAAGGTCTTCAGATCCTTCAGGCTAAAAGCTATCGCAAGGTTCTATTTTTTGGAGACTCCAAGCATGTCATCTCCAAATTTATTAATGGATACCCCTCGGGAGCAATTAAATGCCGTCGCCTGTATAACAAAGTAAAAACTCTCATGCATCACTCCTTTGAGCCCTTGCATATCCTCCGGATAAACAATAGTGCAGCTGATACTATGGCCAATATTGGGGCTTCCCTCCCGCAAGGTGTTTATAAACAAGATGCCCCCCCCCCCTCTCACAAATTCATCCTGTAATGAAGTAGAAGATCTCCCCATGGCTCAATCTTATTATTGAATTTTGGATTGCCCCTTTGTTAAGTTTGGGCAGGCATAGTCTCACGGATTTATCCTTGGTTTTTTTGGGTGTGGTCTCACCCTTATCCTTTTTCTCCCTTCTCCCTTCGATATTTTCCCCCCCCTACCTTCTCGTCCATCCTCTACCCTTGTCCTTCGCCGGCTCCCTGCATTTAACGCCCAGTCCTACCCTCCCCGCCGCGTGGCTCCCTCCTCGATCCTCCCTCCTTTCGGTCGCTTCCGTTTTAATGGTTTCAAGGATTTGGGTAAATGGCATTTACCCCTCACACGTTTGGTGTCCCGCTTATCTTTGCCCTCCACTTCTCCCTGATTCCAGAATGCCGCTTCAGAACCCCTTATCAGAAATCTTCGATTCTCATGAGATTCAACGATTTTTGGGGCAGGTTTCCTTGGGTGTTAGCGAAGGGTGGCTTCAGGGCCTCCCATGGCAGGTTCTTCCTCTCTCACATTTGGTGATAAAAGAGTTGCTTGTCATAGCAGCTCTCTCTTCCGGTGCAGGAATAAACCATACAATGTTTGGGGTTGCAGATCAAAGCGCTTCAGGGAGAAATTGGGTCTTGGACTCCGGACAGAGCTGGGTGGTTGGCGCCGTGGGTTCGTAGGATTCATTACAGCTAGGTAAAGCCTCTCTGTTTAAAGAATTTGTGGTGCTCAGTTCCTTTTTTTCCCTCTGTTGATTTCCATAGCAGAACTCCTGGCAATTCTGCCAGCATCCCTCCCAATCTATTTGCTCGCTTGACCATTTCGACTGAGGCCTCCAGAATGTCTCAAGGTGGAGATTGGGTGGATATTAAGAAGAATTTATGTAGAATATATGAAATTTTGGTCATCAACGTTGTGGACACCAAAGAAATGAGCGAGGAGATAAAGAAAATGGCTGACACTGTTAGCTATACTTCCCAGCAAGTAAGCAACAATGACACTCGCATAGATGACACCGAGAGTAGCCTTCGGGAAATACATGGGAAAGTGGACAGGATTCAAGAGGATCTTCAGAGGTTCATTGAAATGCATCGGACCAGTAGAATTAATGGTGAAATCAACGGCGAAGTAGCAGAAGCTGTTCTCCCCATGGAGGAGGAATTGGTGGTCCAGCCTAGAAACAATAGAAGCATTCAGTAACTTGTCTCCTCTAGTTATGTCTAAATGCATTTTTGTCTCCGTTTATGCCAACAGTTTGTAAGGTTTTATCCCACTAGCTTTTTAGAAGTTTTGAACAGTTAGTATGCAGGGTTTTTTGGACAGTCCCATGGTTAGTTCTCCTTGGCAGTTTTTTTGTTGTCCATAAACTATTGAAGCCATCTTTCCTGTAACGAATGGCTGTGCGCAGCCCCTTTTATATATATACCTGTTTTTAGTTTCTGTTAAAAAAAAATATTGAATATATTTTTGGAAAGACATATGAGATGAGAGGACATCAAATTGAGACTAAGCTGATCTCCTTGAGTCCCAATAGCTTCGAATCATTGCAACTCTATTTTTCCAAGTTCAAGGCCCTTGTTTTGCAGCTAAAACAGTGTGGGATCGAAAAGAAGGAAGATAAAACAGTATTGGACATACTCTCTAAGATTTATCCTGACTATTCAATGTTTTTTTAACCTTCCATTCCACCAAGTTGACAGCTCGAGCCTGGAAGATGCCTAAGCTTCCAGAGTTCATGGAATCCCTCACATAGGAGCAAGATAAGTTGGTGATGATGGGAACCATCAAAACTTCCAAAGACCAATATTTGGTTGATGAAGATTCAAGGGTGGATTCTAAAATCAAGAAAAAATATAAAAACCACCTGAGCAAAAGAGAGACAAGTATGAGAATCAAGAGGAGCCCCAAGGTTCTAAGAAGAACTCCCAAAAGAAGAAAAATAAAGGAGAAATGAGCAAGTGTGCATACTGTAGTAAGGGATATCATCATGAGAGCTCTTGTATGAAGAAGTAACTTGACATGTTGGCCCAATTCCTAGAGAATAATAACATCTCCCTTCCTGATTGCTCAAAGAATAAGGAAGGAGGATCAAATTTAGAAGACAAAGAGAGAGAACATGCCTTGGTTGCTAGCACATCAAGCTCACCTAGCTTCATCATAGATTTTGGAGCTTCTAGACATATGGTTTCAACAAAGGAGACATTATCCTCTCTTGTCATGTTGAAAGGTCCACCAATAGTTTTGGGAGATGACTCTCTCACTGACAGTTTGGGGAAGGGTAGGATTGATCTTGACCATGGTAGTTTCAATAATGTGTTGTATGTTCTAGGTCTTGCCTCTAATCTCTTGTTAGTGTATTAGATGACTCATAATGGGTCTCCAAAGAAGGTCATATTCTCCCCTGATGATGTTGAAATCACTGATATTTTGAATGGTAAAGTCATAGAAAAATATGTTGTTGATCACACTATACAATCTTTCCCAATTTCTACCCTACTCAAACCCCTTTTCTCTTTTGATTCATTCTAAGGAAGCAAGCAAGATTTGGCATGAAATATTTGGCCATATTAACTACAAGTATCTTTCTAATTTGAGTGAAAAATATATGGTCATAGGGTTACCAAAGATCAAGTTTTCTAAGGGAGTCTGTCAAGGTTGTATCCTAGGAAAACACCCAGAGCACAAGTATGAGAAAGCTAGTCATGAGAGAACCTCTGCACCTCCTGAGTTGATACACAGTGACATTTCTGGTCCATTCCCTCATATGTCCATGAGTGAATTGAAATATTCATTAAACTTCATAGATGACTTTTCCAGGTATTGTTGGGTTCACTTCCTAAAGCATAAGTTTGAAGTTTCTGACCTCTTCAAAGTCTTTAGAGCCTTGGTTGAAAACCAGTATGGGAGGAAACTCAAGATCCTCAAATATGAAAATGGTCATGAGTATGTCAAGTATGAGTTCATTTAATATTACAAAGATGCAGGTATTCAGATGTAGCATTCGATCCCTTACATACCACAACAAAATGGTGTTGTTGAGAGAAAGAACTAATCACTGAAGGAGATGATGGAAACCCGCGTGATGGAGGCTAAGACTTTGCCACCAAATTTTTGGGCCAAAGCTATAAAATGTGCATCCTACATCTAGAACATGGTTCATCATAAGAAACTTTATGGTATGATTCCTTTCGAAGCTTGGAGTGGGCACAAGCCATATGTGACCCATTTCAGGATTTTTGGCTCAAAGGCTTGTGATAGAATTCCAACCAAAAAGAGGAAGGAATTTCAAGTCCAAAGCCAAGAGTGCCTATTTGTTGGGTATTTTGAATATTCAAAAGGGTACAAGCTGATAAAATTGAGCACTAACAAATCTTTCATTGAAAGAAGTGTTCAGTTCCAAGAAGAGCCTTTAGCAGCAGTTGAAGTTGGAGAGTCCTCTTCACCACCAGAACCATTGATTGTAAGTGAAGAGACTAATGGGTTTGATGATTATGATATGTCTGATAATTATGAATTGATTGCAAATATTAATAGTCCTACAAGACAAAAATGGGCATCAAATACCATTCATGCAGCGAGGGAACTAACTAGAAATCCTAATGACATTAGGAGAACTAGATCTCAATTTGAGAGTGCCCTTTGTGTGAAATATCCTCTATTTGATGAGAAGTTATATATGATGGTTGAATCAGATCCATAGACATATCAATATGGAGCACATGATTCAATATGGAAAATAATCATGAAAGAATAATTCAGCTCGCTCTAGAAGAACAACACTTGGGAACTAGTTGATCTTCCCCGAGGGAGAAAGCTAGTTCAATGTAAGTGGGTTTCCAAGACCAATTTTGCTGCTGATGGTTCACCTTTGAAATATAAGGAAATATTGGTAGCAAAGTGTTACTCACAAGTAACATGGTATTGACTACAATGAAACCTTTGCACCAGTGGAAAATATGGACTCCATAAGGCTAGCTCTAGCCATTGCAACTTCGAAGTAGTGGGAAGTGCATCACATGGATGTGAAGTGTGATTTAATAAATGGAGATATCACTGAGGATATTTACATGCAGCAATGTGAAGGGTTTGTTTCTAATCCATATTTAGTGTGCAGGTTAAAGAAATCATTGTATGGGCTCAAGCAAGCCCCCAGGGCTTCGTATGCCAAGATTGATGGATTTTTGCTGTCATTGAGTTTTGTTCAATGCAAGTCTGAACCTAATGTCTATTTGAGGCTGATTCATGGTTATTTGATGATTATTGTCTTGTATGTGGATGGCCTACTTATTACAGGAAGTTTAAAGAAAGATATTGCCTCCTTGAAGGATGCAATGAACCATGCATTTTCTATGAAAGATTTGGGATTGTTGAGCCAATTCTTGGGTCTTGAAATTGCTCAATCCCAACATGAAATAAAAGTACATCAGTACAAGTATGCTTCATATTTTCTCATCAAGTTAAACATGAAATATTGCAAGCCAAGCAAGACTCCCTTCCTTTCAGGAGTTAAGGTTGAAGAAGTAGGTTCTTCTCCTATGGTAACTAATACACTATATAGGCAGTTGATTGGGTGTTTGATTTATCTTACACACACTTGAACTGATTTATCTTATGTAGTTAGTGTGTATTTGAGGTACATGTATCAAACTCATGAGATCCACTAGAGGGAAATCAAGAGGATCCTAAACTTTGTTCAAGGAACAAGAACTCATGGGATTTTCTACAAAGCAAAATATGATCTTGATTTGATTGGATTTACTGACCATGATTGGGAAGGTGACAACACAGATCAAAATTCTACATTAGGATATGTGTTCATGCTTGTAGAAGGACCAATCAGCTGGTCAAGCAAGAAGCAGAGTGCCATAGCACTCTCATCTATAGAAGCAGCGTATAGAGGAGTTGTAAATGCAACAACTCAATGTTTGTGGTTGCATGCGATACTTGGAGAATGTGGCTTTGAATCAGAGTTTTCAACTATTATCTACTATGATAATCAGAGCACCATTCTAATATACAATGATTTAGTTTAGAAATTATGAACCAAGCACATTGAGATCCATATGCACTACATCAAACAACTTGTGCATGATGGTACCATTGTTCTACTCTTCTGTGCATCTTCAGAACAAGTAGAATACATCTTCACCAAAGTTTTTTGTGAGAATACCTTCAGCAATCTCAAATCACTACTGGGGATTTCTGATCATGCTGTGAAGCATGAGTGATGACAATATTTCCAAATTTTTTTTCCTTGTCCATGTTTAAGGGAGGATTTTCCCACTGGGTTTTTTCCTCTTTCCTCGGTTGTATGGACAAGTAGTATGTAAAGGGTGACTACGCCTTGTTGCTAGGCCCTATAGTTTTCATATATTTACTCATAAAGTCAAGCTTAAGGGGGGGTGTTAGAATAATCAACCCATAGTTACCTACATTAGACATTAATTTAATTATTTTTGTCTGATTACCGAGATTCCTAGATTCCATTCTATGTTAGTTTCCTTCTACATGTCCAAAAGTCAAAACATTCTAAAACTGAGTCATGGAGCACTTGGGAAACATCCTGGAAAGAAATCATAGCATGTCTTCTTTATTCCAGATTCTCTAAAGTGCATATCCACTTTTTCTAAAAAGCTTCCTTGCTTTATAACTGATTTAAGGCAAAAGGAAAAGCTAGTCTAGGTGTAAATGCCTTTTTTTTCCCACATCATCCTCCCTCCTTTTCTCCAAATAAAAGCATGTATGAGTTTCCTTTCCATCCCTCTTTAGCTTTCCCACTTGACTTAACAAATTCATGAGCATATTCATAGATTTGGAAACTACTTTATGCACCTATGGGGGATTTGACTAGATTTGGTAAGCCTGCTTTTTGACTATTTCAAATGGAATCCTTATGCATTCAAACCTCTCATGTAATTATATATTACAATAGCCTATTACTTCAAAAGGTTGGCTACTGTACACTTACTCAATACATATTAGTGTTATGCTCCAATTTCAGTCTCCTTTGGTGTTAATTTTGCATGTTTGATTAGCAATTTTGTGAGTGTAATTGTT
>LPNX010267121.1:3430-49460 GCA_001517045.1 Pseudotsuga menziesii
TGGGTTTCCATTCTAGGTATTTCTAGGTTTCCAGTCTGATTGACATGTTATTTTATTCCTGTATTTCTTTTGAATAATTTTGTGGATTTCCAAGATGGTATTTTGTAGGTTTTTAGGCCAACTCTTGGGTTCTTAATTATTACTTTCTTTGTTATAAAATTTAGTAGGTTTCCAAGCTGGGTTGTATGTTGAAATTTTTATGATTCAATAGGATTTTAAGTATAATCTTTTTAAAGTTCGTTCAGAGAAACTCGGAGCTTTCTAAAAGCTGATGGAGGCTATATTTGATTAGATGTTGTTTTCAAGGGTTTCCGAAAGAGTGTCGGATATTAAGACTCGTGGACATGCCATGAAGTGTCTTACAGCATTTTGTGAGGCTGTTGGTCCCAGCTTTGTCTTTGATAGAGGAAGCCAAGATCTACATTTTCTATCATAGAAACCAACATTTTCCTCATTTGTTATATATTTGCAAATATATTGAACTTACAACACATTATGCCCATTTCTATTTATATGTATAACTGGATTTTTTTATGCTATTAATTGTTGTTTGCTGGCTTGTATGCTTGTATCCAGATGCCTAAAAACAAGGCTTTGTTGTTGGTTCTTCACTTTGCAGAGAAATCATTCTAGGCATCTGGATGATTTAAACCAATTGGGCTCTGAAATATCGAAGGTTTGCAAGGATGAAATTGTAATAAAGTCCTCAAATTTCTCTGCAACGAATGTATGCTAAAAACTATCTTGCTTCACTTATATTAACATAACATCCTTTGTACTTTCTTTAGTGATTTTTCGGGGATTTCTATATTGTTCCAATGACTGGTTTGGATTTTCGTTTTCCAGACAAAGCCATATATAGTTGCAAAAGACACTGACTTTGATGCTGGTTACAACTTCTCTGGTGCAACTCATGGAAATCTGGATAAATTATTAACTAGGCATCCCATCTCAGGAGGTACACACGTAAGATTCTATGAGTTGTGACACAACGTTTTTAAAAACACTAAAATTTTGAGATTAGGTTTTTTTTCTTGATAGAGCACTTGATCTTAATTGAGTTGGAATTTGCAAGAAACGTGGGGTTATCAGAGAATCCTGGTGTTTCATTGCCAAAAAGCAGGGCAGAAAAGAAGGTAGAAATATAAGATATTTTAATTGTTCGAGCTGATGTCCAGAATCTACATTTAAACATGATCTAGATTCCAATTAGTGTTGATAGGCATATATTTTTTTTACAAACACTCAGTATGAACTGCTAAAATCTTTTCGCAGAGTGAAAAACTAGCTCACATGGATGTTAAAAAGAATGTCAATGCTAACGGCCTCTCTGACGACTCGAATAAAGCTTGTGAAGTGGCTCTGGGAAGTTACTGCTTAAACAAGAGTAAACAACCACAATCATAAAAGAAATGGATTAAACGAGAGTAAACAACTCTGTGATCCCTGTGGCACACCCTGGCACGAATAGAACATCACCCTTTAGAAACAGTCAGATCGTAAGTGTAGCAGAAATAATGACCTGTCAAAATAGCCTGTCAAACTTTATGGTCTTTGTATAATGTTTGAAGCTGAGAGAGTATATCTAGAATGATATTTGCCAGCTGTGATAGCTCCCCTGTATGGCCAAAATGAACATTATGGCGCAGAATTCTGCTAAAACTTATGAAGTGTTCAATTTCAACACTTTGTACCATATGATATACCCATGATTCTAAATAGCATGTTCCTGTTTTTAAATATTCTCTCCAACAAACCAAAGCCCAAGTTCAGTTTTTAAAGCAGCAGTAAGGATATGATAGCTGGTCTGATTAAAGAGAACCCCAAAAGTACAATCCTTTTGTAGAACTCTAGCATTAGTGTTCAATATATTACATTCTTTTAACCATGTTGAGGATCTGCAAGTATACTATGAATTTGGTGGTATATTTTGTGGATCGACAGCTGCCTGAAGGTTTACTTTTGGAATTTTTAGTCATCTGTTTTTTATCGAGTGCATATGTCTGGTGCCTCTTCTTAGTAAGCATTTCCTAATGGAATAGCTCAACTACATATGTTTTCTATGATTGCAGAAGGAACAGAACGTTTAGGTCCTGGGGGTTCAGTACCCTTATTGCCTATAAATGGTAAAGACAAGGACAACAGAACTAAAGAAGAACACCATAAGCTCATAAATGGAAATTCAGGGGACTCACCTGACTGGGTATGTGATCGAACTTGTTGGATTCCATTAAATTCTTTACTTGTGCATTATTCCTTGTTTCAGAATTCCTATTTCTTCACGTAGCGTGATGACTTCTTGGTGGCTACCATTAAATTCTATACTCTGGCATTATTCCCTGTTTCATATAGCTAGATAAGTTTAGCATTATTTTGTAAATATGTTACCCTCAAAATGTGTTGTGGAAATTGTTTGCCTTAATTTTATATTTAACCATAGGCTTTGTTGACATCTTTTAAATACCATTTTTGAACATGCCCATTACAGAGACAGAGGTCCCAGGTGAACGGGAAGATACTAGAGGATGGAAGCCCCATTCTTACTGAACTTGTTATGAACAGAACTTGATCTATTTGAGCATTGAAGTGGGCCTATCTTGTTTTGAGTTAGAAAATGTGCAATCAGAGCTGTAATGTGCTAAGGTGCTAGTTTGTGGATTAGACTCTTGGAGTTCAAAGTATTTAGAGTGACAATACTAATGATGATTGAATGTATGGTTTCAAAAGAAAGAGCTAAAATAATTTCAAGTTATGACATGTTTTGTTGTTATTGTCTTGTTTAGGTGATCATCAAGGATATATATGTGTTCTTATTCTTTAAAGACTGTAGGATTTTCTATATTAATGGACTTTATTGACTCATTTCCTAAAAAAAGGTTAAAAAAACAATAGGTATTCAATTTCCAAGTTTATTCACAACCTTATAAAGCTGGACAAGAATGTTTTAAAAAGGTTGAAGTGTTAATCTTCAAGGATAAGTTACCACATCGGACACTTGAAAATAATGGGGTACATAGTATGAACTTTGGCATGACAACTTGGCTATGAATCTTGAACACTTTAATGGGGATTATTTTATTTTATTTTTAAATTCAGAACCGTCGCTTAAGCGACGCCTATAGGTGTCACTTATGCGACGCTTAATGGATACACCCGTCGATTAATCGACGCTTTATTATGTCGCTTCACCGATGCGTATTGGTTCTTTCCATCGCTTAACCGACAGTGTTGCATGTCGCTTCACCGACGCTTAGTTGTTATCTCCGTCGCTTAACCGACGGCCTGTCTCAAAAAAATTTCACTACTGTCGAAGATATTCTGTTGCTTAACTGACGCTTTACATTTAACCGACGGTTACTAAAGTGTCGCTTAACCGACGGTTACTTAGGTGTCGGATAACCGACGACAAGTTTCCGACGCTTAAAAAAAAATCAAAGTGTTGTACATGCGACAGAGAAGTGTCGAAAATCCGACATGACGGCCGTCGGATTTTTAGTCGAAATGTAGTAGTGTCTTGTACATAAATAAACATTTGGTTTGTTTTTATTTTTAGGGTTTTGGTTTTTTTAGTTAGAGTTTGATTGATTATAATGTTTAATAAAGAAGCATGACCTTTGGTTGCGTGGAGTTCATCAGAATTCTGGGTTAACTAAAATATTTGATTACAAGACTATGTACTATTCATTTATTTAATTTTTGAAAGAAATTCTTCAAGTTTAGCAGTTTTCCTAAATGATTATGAACACATTGAAGTCCTACTTAATCCTTGTGAAATAACTCAGGATAAAAGGTCCAGAATACTATTTCGAGGCTCCATTCATCTCACACTAAAAATAATGTCTGAGGGGGTGACAACCAAAGACCCATGGAAAGGAAGCAAGGTAAACTGTATATTATATTTAAATAATTCCATGCCATGAATTGAAAGCCAAAAGGAAAATAAGAGTCAAAATCTTCTCGGAAAAGCAATATGTATCAAAAGCAAAATATTGAACCATATTAGTACGTATGAGATTGCCAAAGTTATTCTCCATCCGTGAGCTGAAAACTAAATATATCTCTCACACAAAAGGACACTATGGATAGAGGAGCCTGAATTAAAATTTTAGCAAGAAGGTAGGCGGGAGGACTCAAAAGAGGAAAAAAGTCCAAAAGCACCAAAAGTGCAAAATGGCATGGGAATGAAGAACAAATGGATATATCTGTTTACCATATGTTACAATCCTATGGTGTCTAAGCTAGAAACTACTCAAATATAGAGGTAAAATGAAACTCATATTCTTGGCCTCAAAAGAGTTATCTAGACTTTGAAATCTTGGTTCCCTTGTTCCTTAACTTGGACTACAATCAATGATTAAAGTGCATACATTTGACATTTTGGGAAATCCAAATATCTTTAATAATTCAGCATGTTGACATTGTCAAAACAGTTGTTGGTCAAAGAGTAAATTGTTCAGAGATCTGTGTTCACCAAGTAGTCACCAATTGTTGCAGCTGCAACAATTTCCCCAAAATTTTCAATTTTAGAACCCTCCCTTTTATTTTCTTTTATTAAATCTGGCCTAGGAGTATTTTGTTTTCACCAAGGTTGCCCTGAAGTTCAGTTTTTCCTTTGAAAAGATTGGTCTATTTCATTTCCTGTATCAGAAGACTAGTCAACTATCCTTCCGATATTGGAAGTTGTTGTAGCTGCAACATTTTCCCAAATTTCTAAAAATTTTGGACCCTCCTTTTAATTTTATCTTGCCTGGATTTGCTTTTGATTGATGAACTTTGTTGTCCTCTGCTACAGATTTCGATCTTTAAGGTTAAATTATTGTAAATTGTTGAATGACTATCTTTGTCTATTGATGTTTTGACTTATGGATGATTTTCTTTTTCGCTGTCGGAAGCTTATCGAACTATGAATCGGGGCCGTAGTTTTATATGCAGCCGTCATTGCAGAATCTCAATAACAAATGGCTTGATCCAAAGCCTTGTTTTTTGCTGATGCAATTTTCATTTTATATTCATATTGGAATTTTTTTCCTCATCACCATCGCAACATAATTCCTTTGTGTGGCTGCCGTTTCAGATGGTAGATTGCAAGCACTCCGACGAAAGCCTTTATCTTTGCTGATCCCGTAGGGTCTTTGATTTTGCTCGTTTTGCTATCGAAACTGTGTTAGAAATTTGATCGAGGGATCAGTCTTTGGGTGTTTCGATAATTGATGTTTTCGGTTGCCGTGGAGTTTGTAGTCTATTTGAATCGCGCCATTGCGGCTCCGGCATAGACTAACCATCTGACATGTAGTTTTCCGTTCGTCAATAGTTTGATTGATTCTCGTCGATGTTTCACTTGATTTTCTCCAATGGTTTGTTCTGTTTTTCTTCGATGTTTACTGGTTTGCAGAACTTTTGGTCCATGTGACTTCCGCTGTTACGGATCCTCTTTCAACTAACCATCTGATGCTATAGTCATTCTGATGTCTGATGCTGCAAGTTTTAGTGTTTTATTTCGCTATTTTTATTTGACCGTGGAACTCATACTTTGTCCGTCGCTCGCTGTTGCGGCTTCCTAATGAATTAACCACCCAATGCCTTAGATGTTTCCTTGTCCAATAAAGGTTTTTTTTCCTGTCGATTTTTTTTCACCAAGGTCTATATATTGGGTTGATTATTATTTTATTCTTACCCTTGTGAATTCATGTTTTCCTCCGTCGTCACCGTCGAACTGTGCATCTGTGCCTAGCTGTCAAGACTCCGTTCATTCAAAGCACTGCCGTGGATTTTTCAGACCATCTCGTCGACTGCAACTAGTTTTCCAGGTAGGCCAACCATAGTGCTCCTTTCTTTGAGTTTACTAGTTGTTTTAGGAACTAGGGTTTTTTCCTCTGGTTAGAGGTTCCTGTTGTTTGGAAGTTGGTCATCTAAGTCTGATTTGTATTTTTACAACATGGGGTAGCGGTCATTTTCACTGTATGTACGAGGGGGGGTTTTGTTTCTTGATTTTGTGTGAGCCATTTTGGAGTTTTGACCCTGGTCTGAAGGATTAGGTGATTGCTGCAGATAGGCGTTACATTGTCTGCACTGATGTTTTTGGGATTTGCTTATGGTCATTTGGGGAAGGGGGGAAGTTTCAGTTTCTTTCTATCATAGGAATTTTCCCTAATTTTTCTGAACATCGAAGGGTTTTGTTTCACGTGTTTTCAATTACTAATTATGAGGGTTCGTTATGGCAAAGAATTGGATTGCAATTTCTGTTAGGTGATATATTGTCAATCGCGGTTATGTTTTAGTTGCAGACGGACATAGAATTTTTCAAACCTAGATTGCAAAATATTTTGCTTGTTATTCTCGATTTCTCATTATTTTTCTGATAGCTTAGCTATTGAGAATATGGAAGAGGTAATTTTTTAATACAAGTTTTCTTCATTCTTAGAACAACGATTGAAAAGGTCTAATAGCCTAAAAGCATGTCTTGTTTTGTGGCAGGGAGAATTCTTCAAAGGTGACATGTCTAAGAGACAGAAGAAGAAGGCCCCTGTTGCTGAAGGACAACCTGATGTGGAAATCGTTACCAAGGTAGAATATATCTATGAAGACACTAGAGCTACCACTAGGGTAGATCCTGATTATAAGTGGGGTGAAATATATCAGATGATTTGAAACCAAAATGTGCCTAATGTTGGATTTGAAGAATTGACCATATATGCCAACATAGATAAGTTAGCTTTGATGAAGATAGCCACTAGACCCAAGCTGTTCCCATGCTTTGAGGTGATTGGATGGGTATTGCCTAGGGAAAATGTAACAACGATGATTTTAGCCAATATTGCCAAATAGGGCTATGCTGCTTATAGTCCATGTTATGTCTCATTGACATATCACTTACCTACCTCCCAAGTTTACTTAACTAAAGATTGGTTGAAGGAGATAAACCTGGACCTAGTTGAAATAGTAAAGAGAATGATGATACCTAGGAAGAAATTTTGAACCAGGCCATCAGGAGATTATGATATAGCCACTCTCAGGACTCCTTATAGGTTTATAGCATTGATTTTGAACACAGTGTTTGGGAGAGCTCATGGTAAGAGCTTCAAGTTGTGATGGATCCCTAGTATTTTCTATGTGGCCACCCAGGGGACTATATTCAACTGGGAAAACATTGTGTCCAACACCCTCTCAGCTTGCGTATCTTCAGCTCTAGTAGGGGTGTCCCAGAAGAAGTCTGAGTTTTATATGAGTTCCATCTCAGTGGATTGTATACTATGCACCCACCATTTCCATCCTTAAGATGCATTTCGGATAGGGATAGATCCCCTGTGTACACTGCATACAAAATATTTTGGGCACACAAGTATTACAGCCACTATAAAGAGATACGTGAACATTTTATTATGCCTTTGTACACTTTAATTTTCCTAACAGAATGCAATTGTATGTCTGAGGAGGCATTTGAAGTCATCGAGGAGCGTGCAAATTATTATTTGACTGATGAAGGGATGTACATAAGAATGTATGGTTGCTCTAGGAAACGTTCCCTACTACCCCAGTATGCCACTGATTATGTAGTGCATAAAGAAGCAGTTAAGCAAGTTTATCTAGATGGTGTAGGAAGCTTCCTGTTTGAGCATAAAAAGGCATTCTACCCTGCTATCCCTTTTTGGATAGGGAATTATAAGTTTACAAATATTAAATGAGCTACTGAATTTGAACAAGAGTTGGAGCAGTTTTATTTTGGGGAGATGAAATTCCATGGAAATGACTCCCAAAATAAGGTTGTAGAGCATTGCAAAGAAGAAAATGTTCATTTTGAATATGCAAATTTCTGGGACAAGGATGAGGAAATCTTCAGGAATGCAAAGAATAAGACTGCATTGAAGATAATATTTAAGCAGAAAATTACTATCAAAGGAGGTAAGGTCCAAACCGCACAAAAGAAATCTTAAGAAGAGGAGGCAAAGAAATGGGAAGAGGATTCTAGGAGCTAAATAGCATAGGAGGCAGAAATTTGATTAAAGAGTGAAGACGAGGAAAGAAAGAAAGTTGAACAAGAAGTAGCAAAGAGTGCAAAGGAAGCTGCAAAGAAGGCAAACGAAGAAAGAAAGAAGAAGGAAGATGAAGAGATGAAGAAGAAGAAAAAGGAAACTAAAGGTCTGAGGCTGACAGGATCTACAACAGACCAAGAAAATTCTGACCCAATAGACACTCAAGAAGTACAGGATCATACAGATCAGGGGCAGGGACAAGATAATCATGATTCCTAGGAGCCTGCTGTAATTTCTGGCAGCACTCAAGAACAAGTTGTTTTTTCTGAATTGAATCTGATACCTTTTGTGCAGGAAAAAGGAGAAGAAGTCCCATATTTTAGCACCAATTTTTATGACAAAGAGAGAAAGAGGATTTTCAAAAGGATTGAGAGAAAAATTGAAACAGGGGGACAACTAGGCATG
Source organism: Pseudotsuga menziesii (assembly GCA_001517045.1). Lineage (NCBI taxonomy): Eukaryota > Viridiplantae > Streptophyta > Pinopsida > Pinales > Pinaceae > Pseudotsuga > Pseudotsuga menziesii. The sequence goes on from LPNX010267121.1 coordinate 11,866, forward strand.
ATGGTCACTAATAAAACTTCGGTGCATGGGACGGATGCAGATCCGAGGTTAACAGCAAGAGTTGGAGTGGCGTTGACACGAGCCGCTGAAGATAATGTAAATAGACTAATGACAGATCTGGAGCAGCCGAAAAGGAATGCAACTCAGTTGAAGGAAACTTTGAAGAAGGCGAGAAATGAAGGTTATAAGCTGAAGAGGAAATTTGAAGACATGCAAAATGAAGTGAAGACTTCAAAAGCAAATAAGATGACTTTGGAAGTTTCAATGGAAAGGACAGGTAAGGATGCTCAGAATAACCTAGCATAATTGTAGAGGTTATAGCAAGAATATAAGGTGCTAAAGACAGAAAAGGATGAACTCAAAGCATCATATGAAACTCTTAGTGCAGAAAAGGACCATTTGCAGAGCAAAGTGGTGGAGTTGGAGGCACAGAGGGCTACTATGGAAGAGAAAGAAAAGCAATTCCAAGTGGAGGTAGTATATTTTGAAGGACAAATTACTTCATTAGCAGCATCACTAAAGGATGCCAGTGAACAACAAACTAATATCCAGCCTCTAAAGGGGCATGTCCTAGCCCAACGAAGAATAATGCACCAGCTGCAGGTGTCTATTGAAGATGAAAGGTGTAAAGTCTTGCAAGTAGATAACATATTGGAGGAAATTTTGGAGACTACCTCATATTTTGTAGATAGGTCTTAGGACATTTTGGAAGTCTTGACTGGAAGGATAGTAAGGTTAGAGACCAATGAAGAAATTCCTGCATATTTACCAGCTAAAGATCAACGCATCTTAAAGTAGGAATATGACTTGTTAGAATTTGCAATAAACATAACAGAGGAGTTCAAGGAAGTTGTGAGGAAAACAAGAGGAGCTTCTACTAAATACTGCAGAAGGGTGTTGGTCACCTACAAAAGATGTGAAGTTGCTGCAGAATAAAGACTAGAGGCATTACCAAAGCATGAGTTGTTCGCCAAAATGCTACAAAGTAGGTATCAGGAGGATGAGCAGAAGATACAACAAATCAAGGACTTGGATGAGCAGATCTTGAAAGATGCAGTAGCTCATGCAGCAGTCAACATTCATCTACTTGAGGATCTACTGTGTTTAAGCCCAACCAGAATCGAAGTAGTTAAAAATCAGGCTGCTAAATATGAGATCAACATTTGTTTTCTTGAACCTTCATAATTTGAGAGCATAGCTGTGGAAGCCCAAGTATGGAAAAATTTCTTAAATGATCAAGCGAGGCACTCTAATTAGAAGTTCTTTATTAGTTTTTTTTTTAAATGTAATATATTGTAAAATGTATGAGCACTCACTATAGGACAAATTTTGGGATTTGAAACGTTGGGGAAGCCCAAGAGTCATTTGGGGCAGCCCAAAAGTTTTTCTTTTTGTATAAGTATAGGATAGTTTGATAAGGGTAGGGAATTTTTCGCAGTTAGACTTGTGAGAACATGTTGTAAGAAGAACTATTTCCTTTTGCAATAGATAATTACATTTTTTCCTGTTGAAGAAATCTTTGGTGGAATGTTCAAATGCTGTGCAGTGGATGTTGTTGAAGGCGAACTATTTTTTTTCCAGCTTTTCTCCATTAACTGTGAGATCGTTTTAACTTGTTGAACCTATGTTATTGTATGAATGCTCTCTAGTTTATTTTATGGAATTTCCACTATGAGTAATGAATGCTTTTCATAAACAATGAGCTATATTGTTGTTCAACTATCTATTCATGTTTATGTGTTTTGAAATGAAGAATAACTACCTGTGATTTTTCTTAATGCATGAACAATAATACATTACTCATTAAATGATAATATCTCTCCCTAGGGATAGTTTAGTTAAGTTAGTTTTATTTTTCTTGCTCTGTGTGATTTAGATACGAGAGAGTTAAGACGAGAGGTAAGAATCTGCGCATCACATTGTGACCGCTCCTCATATTCTCTAGCAATCTGCATTTTAGATAGGCATTTGCATATCATACTTAAAACTAAAAAATTAAAAAAGATACACAGTGGACTGAGCCGTAACTAGTAAAACCCTTTATTATGGTTACTTGACCTACGGTAGTCAAACCGCAAACCAGACGGATTCCCGATACCAAACAGTAACGGGCTAGTTGGGAACGTTACTGGGGAGAATCCCTTGCTATTTTCGCCTACAATTTTCTAGGCTTCAAAAAATTTTTGGTGCTAGAAGGAGGGCTTCCAGTGCATGGATGGAAAAGGAAACCCATTTCTTTGAAATTACTCCACCAGTGATAATTCTAAAAACAGTTCATTTCCCAATCCGATTCCTAAAGAGAAAGGTAAAGAACATTTGTATTCTGTAAACAACGAAGTAGTTAATGATCTGAGAAGACATACTAGGGAATATGTGAAAAGTATTGGAGGATTACTGATTATCCCTGATTTACCCAGAAGAGAGTATAACAAAAAAGACCGTCCTGTATTGGAAGACTCAGTGTTGGTTGGATATTTGGAAGAACTTGTAGAAACAAGCTTACAGGAAGTTGTACAGCCTTTGCATCAAGTGGGCCCAAACACACCTTGTTGTTCACCTGTTCATACTCCTATTCATTCACCACCTCACTCTCCACCCAGACTCATGGTAGGTGTAAACGCTAATAAACCACCTAACGCACCAAATCCACCACCTGCTTGGAAGGCTAGGTCACCTCTAAACCTAGCACCTCCTTTGCATGACTTACCTCAGGCTTTTGAAAAACGGTTGCCTAAGTTTGATCCTAGTGAAAAGATTTTAGTAGATGATCACTTGCAAAGTTTCTACTTGGCCATAGAAGGACTAAAGGCTGGAGAACACAAAGATGTAGTATACAGACTTTTTCCACATACCCTTAAAGGAGCAGTAGCCTCATGGTATTTTGGTTTGCCTGCAAACTCAATCCCAGATTGGGATACTTTTGAAAGGATATTCAAAAGAAAATATGCGGCCCAGAAGACTCATGCAGCTCTCATGAAAGGACCTTGCACTTTAAAGAAAGAAGGAAAAGAAAAGGTACATGGTTTTACCCAAAGGTTTGCTGCTTATCTTAAGAAATTCTCTGCAGCTGATAAGCCCTCTGATAAAGTTCTTATTGAGTATTATACTTCAGCTTTGGGCCCTGACTTGGCCATGTTTGCAAAGGCTCAAGTTAAACCTATGTTATCAGAGACTTATGAAGAGCCTGAGAGAGTAGAAGCTGAAAAAGAAAGCATAGAAGATTATCCTGAGCAGTCAGGAGAGAAAACTTTTGGGAAGAAAGCCTTATTACTGTCTAAGCCTAAGAGGAGCAATCACATGATTTTGAAGGAATGTTAAAGATGATGCAGAAAATTTCTAATAGAATCATAGATTTTGAAAAGGAAAAGGAGGCTCATAAAGCATATAAGCCTTACTACAACATAAGAGAGGATGACAATCAGACTAAACCTCGTCCACACAGTCCTGCATCAATGAACTTAACGGAGGTAGGTATGGATAACTTTTACACATTCCACCAGCAGCCCCATTCTGAAAAAAATTGTCCTCAATGGATAAATTCAATGACATTAGTGATGAATCAGTTGTTGGATTCGAAATTAACAGAGGCTAATGATGAAGAAGAAAAGGGTGGTAAATCCACAGAAAAACAAGAGAATGATGCTTTGGTATTATGGGATTGTGTCTCTCTTTTTGATATAGAAGAAGGTACTCTGAAACATGAGGAGATATCGGAAACAACTGTGACAACAAGAAGCCAGTATTTGGTGAATAAAGATAATTTGATACTCCCAAAGATCAAGAAATTGTAGGAGAATGTAAAGAAACTAGAGAAGAACAACACAGATGATAAAATTCCTGAACTTACTATTAGCAGTCAAGATCTGAAACAAGTCAACATGCCTGCTAAGCCTATTGAAGACAAAGTGGGTAATGTCAAGGAAAATCTCAAAACACCTAAAGTACCAGAGGAAGAGCTTCCCACAAACAACCAACCTATAGAATAAATTGTTGAAGCAAGTGTGGGAGGTAAGACTAGGTTTAAAACCCCACCATTCCTCCTGACTTTGGAGATTTTAAACCATAATGTGCACAATTGTTTGGTATACTCAGGATCATCAGTAAATGTTATGCCACTTGCAGTTTGTAAAAATATTAATGGACAGCCTAAACCTACTACCTGGGAGGTTACTCAATTAGACAGGACCAATGTGAAAGTAGTCGGGGAGATGGAGGATGTCCTCATTCGCTTATCTGCAAATAAAAAGATATATCAGTACATTGATATTGTGGTAGCAGACATACCTGATGGTTATGGACTCATTTTGAATCGAGACTGGTCAACAAGACTAAATGGGTATTTTTGCTTCAGATTGGTCACATTTGTGGTTGCCTCAGAAGGGAAGTCCAAATCAAATTAAAATATTAAGAGATCCCTACATGAAACACAATGTCACGTAATTGGAAGAGAAAAATGAATCAGTGAATTTTGTATTGGGAAATTATCTAATTGAACTTGAACCAGGAAAATTTGCATCAGAAGAAGCCAACACCATATCAGACACCCAGTCCTATCTCCTTCAATGTTCACGGGCTGATGAGATTGATTGTAAAATAGTAGATGTAGTTTTTGTTTCAAGAACAGTAGAATTAGATAATGGTTAGGTATTTCTCATTTTGTGGTCAAGCCTAGCTCCTTAACTTACAAGTTGCCAGGTTTATAGGGGTGGGTAGAGGACTGACTAGTTAGTGGTTTAGTTCTCAAGTTTTATTTTCTTGACTGTCTTGTACATAAATAAATTGATTTGGTTGTTTATTTTGATTTGCTTGAGTTCTATTTTGTTTTAGTTTAGATTTTGATTGATTTCAATAAAAAAGAGGAAAAATTTGGTTGCATGTAGAGCATCAAAATTATGGATTAATTAAAATCCTTGATTATAAGACTGTGTACTATTGTTTTGTCTGAAAGAATTTATTCTAGTTTAAACAATTTTCCTAAATGGATGTGAACACATTGAAGTCCTACTTAATCCTTGTAAAATAACTCAATATCAAAAGGTATGGAGTACTATTTCGAGGCTCCATCCATCTCACAATTAAAAATGTCCTAGGGGGTGACAGCAAAAGACCCACGGAAAGGAAGCAGGGTAAACATATATTATATATAAATGATCCCATGCCAAGAATTGAAAGCCAAAAGGCTAATAAGAGTCAAAACTCCTAAGAAAGCAATATGTATCAAAACAAAGTGTTGAATCATATGAGTACAGGATTGCCAAAAGTTCTTCTCCATCTGTGAGCTGAAAATTAAATACATCTCTCACACAAAAGGACACTATGGATAGAGGAGACTGAATAAAAAAAATCAGAAAGAAAGGCATGAGGAGGACTCAAAAGGACAAAAAATTCCAAAAGCACAAAAAAGTGCAAAATGGCATGGGAATGAGGAACAAATAAATATTTCTATTTACCATATGTTACAATCCTTTGGTGTCCAAGCTGGAAGCTACCCGAAGACAGAGGTAATAAATTAAACTAATATTCCTGGCCTCTAAAGAGTTATCTTGACTTTGAAATCCTGGTTTCCATTTTCCTAATTGGACTATCATCAATGATTAAAAGTACATACAGTTTCCATTTGGGAAATCTAGACATCTAGAAGAATTCAACATGTTGGTTTTATTGTTAAACAGTCTGTTACTTAAGGAAGAAATTGTCCAGAGATCTGGGTTCACCAGGTAGTTGCCAATTGTTGCAGCTACAACGTTTTCCCAAATTTCTAAAAATTTTGGACCCTCTTAATTTTATCTTGCCTAGATTTGCATTTGATTAATGAACTTTGTTGTCCTCTGCTATAGATTTTGATCTTTGAGGTTAAATTGATGTAAATTTTTGAATGACTATCTTTGTCTGCTAATGTTTTGACTTATGGATGATTTTCTTTTTCACTGTCGGAAGCTTATCGAACTATGAATCGGGGCCATAGTTTTCTACGCAGCCGCCATTGTAGAAGCTCAATAGCAAATGGCCTGATCCAAAGCCTTATTTTTTGTCGACGCATTTTTTGTTTTATATTCATATCGACATTTTTCACCTCATCACCATCGGAGCATAAGTCCTTTGTGTGGCCATCATTTAAGATGGCAGATTGCAAGCACTCCGACGGAAGCCTTTATCTTTGCCGATCTCGTAGGGTCATTGATTTTGCTCATTTCACTATCGGAATTGTGTTAGAGATTTGATCGGGGGATTAGTCTTCAGGTGTTCCAATCACCAATGTTTTTGGTTGCCACGGAGTTTTTAGTCTATTTGAATCCCTCCATTATGGCTCCGAAGCAGACTAACCATCCGACATGTAGTTTTCCATTCGCCGATAATTTGATTGATTTTCATCGATGTTTTACTTGATTTTCACCGATGGTTTGTTATGTTTTTCTCAAATGTTTACTGGTCTGCGAAACTTTTGGTCCATGTGACTTTCACCATTATGGCTCCTCTTTCAACTAACCATCCGATGCTATAGTCGTTTCGATGTCTGATGCTGCAAGTTTTAGTGTTTTATTTCACCTTTTTGATTTGGCTGCAGAACTCATACTTTGTCTGTCGCCCACTGTTGCGGCTCCCTGATGAATTAACTTCTTGATGCCTTAGTTGTTCCATTGTCCGATAGAGGTTTTTTTTTTGTTTTTTTTTTTTTGCCGATTTCTTTTTCACTGAGGTATATATATTGGGTTGGTTATTATTTTATTCTTACCCTTGTGAATTCGCGTTCGCCTCCGTCCTCGTTGTTGAACTGTGCATCCCTTCCTAGTTGTCGGGACTCTGTTTGTTCAAAGCATTGATGTGGATTTTTCGGACCATCTTGTCGACTGTATCTAGTTTTCTAGGTAGGCCAACCATAGTGCTGCTTTCTTTGAGTTTATTGGTTGTTTTAGGAACTAGGGTTTTGTCCTTTGGTTAGAGGTTCCCGCCATTTGGAAATTGGTTGTCTAAGTTTGATTTGTATCCTTATGGCGTGGGGTAGCGGTCATTTTCACTGTATGTACAAGGGGGGTTTTTGTTTCTTGATTTTGTGTGAGCCGTTATGGAGTTTCGACCCCACTCTGAAGGATTAGGGGGTTGGTGCAGACAGGCATTACGCTGTCTACACCAGTTTTTGTGGGATTTTCTTATGGCCGTTCAGGGAAGGGGGGAAGTTTCAGTTTCTTCCCATCATAGGCATTTGCCCTATTTTTTTTGGACGTCGGAGGGTTTTGTTTCACACATTTTCGATTAATGAATATGAGGGTTCGTTATGGTGAAGAATTGGATTGCAATTTCTATTAGGCGATATATTGTCAATCGCGATTATGTTTTAGTTGCAGATGGACTTAGAATTTTTCAGACCTAGATTGCAAAAGCTTTTACTTGTTATTCTCGATTTCACATTATTTTTCTGATAGCTTAGCTGTTGAGAATATGGAAGAGGTAAATGTTTCATACAAGTTTTATTCATTCTTAGAACACTGATTGAAAATCTCTAATAGCTTAAAAGCATGTCTTGTTTTGTGGCAGGGTGACTTCTTCAAAGGTGACATGTCTAAGAGACAGAAGAAGAAGGCCCTTGTTGTTGAAGGAGAACCTGATGTGGAAATCGTTACCAAGGTAGAATATATCTATGAAGACACTAGAGCTACCACTGAGGTAGATATTGATTATATGTGGGGTGAAATATATCAGATTATTTCAAATCAAAATATGCCCGATGCTGGATTTGAAGAATTGACCATATATGCGAACATAGATAAGTAAGCTCTGATGAAGATAGCCACTGGACCCGAGCTGTTCCCATGCTCTGAGGTGATTGGATGGATACTGCCTAAGGTAGATGTGACAATGATGATTTTATCCAATATTGCCGAATAGGGCTATGTTGCTTACAGTCCTGGTTATGTCTCATTGGCATATCACTTACCTCCCACCCAAGTTTACTTAACTGAATATTGGTTAAAGGAGATAAACATGGACCTAGTTGAAACAGTAAAGAGAATGATGATACCTAGGAAGAAATTTCTAACCAAGCCATTAGGAGAGTATGATACAGCCACTCTCAGGACTCCTTATAGGTTTATAGCATTGATGTTGAACAAAGTGTTTGGGAGAGCTCATGGTAAGAGCTTTAGGTTGGGATGGATCCCTATTATTTTCTATGTGGCCACCTAGGGGACTGTATTCAACTGGGAAAACATTGTGTTCAACAGCCTCTCAGCTTGCATATCTTCAGCTCTAGGATGGGTGTCCCAGAAGAAGTCTGAGTTTTATATGAGTTCCATCTTAGTGGACTGTATACTATGCAACCAGCCATTTCCAACCTTAAGATGCATTTGGGACAGGGACAGATCGCCTGTGTACACTGCATACAAAACATTTTGGGCACACAAGTATTACAGCCACTATAAAGAGATACGTGAACATTTTATTATGCCTTTGTACACTTTAATTTTCCTAACAGAATGCAATTGTATGTCTGAGGAGGCATTTAAAGTCATCGAGAATCATGCAAATTATTATTTGACTGACGAAGGGATGTATATCAGAATGTATGGTTGCTCTAGGGCACCTTCCCTACTACCCCAGTATGCCACTGATTATGTAGTGCATAAAGAATCAATCAGGAAAGTTTATCTAGATGGTGTAGGAAGCTTCCTTTTTGAGCATAAAAAGGCAACCTACCCTGCTATCCCTTTTTGGATAGGGAACTATAAGTTTACAAATATTAAACGAGCTACTGAATTTGTACAAGAGTTGGAGCAGTTTCATTTTGGGGAGATGAGATTCTACATAAATGACTCCCAAAAGAATGTTGTAGAGCATTGCAAAGAAGCAAATGTTCATTTTGAATATGTAAATTTCTGGGACAAGGATGAGGAAATATTTAGGAATGCAAGGAATAAGACTGCATTGAAGAGAATATTTAGGCAGAAAATTACTATCAAAGGTGATAAGGGCCAAACCGCACAGAATAAAGATGAAGAAGAGGAGGAAAAGAAAAGGGAAGAGGATGCTAGGAGGCTAGCACAGGAGACATAAAGTTGGTTAAAGCTAGTGAAGAGGAGGAAAGAAAGAAAGTTGAACAAGAAGCATCAAAGAGTGCAGAGGAAGCTACAAAGAAGGCAGAAGAAGAAAGAAAGAAGAAGGAAGACGAAGATATGAAGAATAAACAAAAGGAAATTGAAGGTCTGAGGCTGACATGATCTATAACAGACCATCAAACGTTTGACCCAATAGACACTCAAGAAGTACATGATCATACAGATCAGGGGTAGGGACAAGATAATCCTAATTCCTAGGAGCCTGTTGCAGTTTCTGGCAGCACTCAAGAACAAGTGGTTTTTTTCTGAATTGAATATAATACCTTTTGTGTAGGAAAAAGGAAAAGAAGTCCCAGATTTTAGCACCATTTTTTATGACAAAGAGAGAAAGAGGATTGTCAAAAGGACTGATAGAAAAGTCGAAACAAGGGGACAACTAGGCATGATGGTCACTGATAAAACTTTGGTGCATGGGACAGATGCAGATCCAAGGTTAACAACAAGAGCTCGAGTGGCGTTGGCATATGCCACTGAAGATAATGTAAATAGATTGATGATGGATCTAGAGCAATTGAAAAGGAATGCATCTCAGTTGAAGGAAACTTTGAAGAAGGAGAGAAATGGAGGTTATAAGCTAAAGAGGAAATTTGAAGACATACAAAATGAAGTGAAGACTTCAAAAGAAGAACTTCAGACTCTTCAAGTAAACAAGATGACTTTGGAAGTTTCAATGGAAAGGACAGGTAAGGATGCTTAGAATAACCTAGCAGAATTGCAGAGGTTACAGCAAGAATATCAGGTGCTGATGAAAGAAAAGGATGAACTCAAAGCATCGTATGAAACTCTTAGTGCAGAAAAGGATGAGCTACAGAGCAAAGTGGTGGAGTTGGAGGCATAGAAGGTTACTATGGAAGACAAAGAAAAGCAATTCCAAGTGCAAGTAGTAGATTTTGAAGGACATATTACTTCATTAGCAGCATCACTCAAGGATTCCAGTGAACAACAAAATAATATCCAGCCTCTAAAGGGGAATGTCCTATCCCAACGAAGAAGAATGCACCAACTATAGGTGTCTATTGAAGAGGAAAGATGTAAAGTCTTGTATATAGATGAAAGATTGGAGGAAATTTTGGAGACTACCTCATTTTTTGTAGACAGGTCTCAAGAAATTTTGGAAGTCCTGACTGGAAGGATAGTAAGGATAGAGACCAATGAAGAAATTATTGCAGATTTACCAACTAAAGATCAATGCAGCTTAAATAAGGACTATGACTTGTTAGAATTTTCAATAAACACAACAGAGGAGTTCAAGGAAGCTGCGAGGAAAGAAAGAGGAGATTTTACTAAATACTGCAGAAGGGTGTTGGTCACCTACAACAGATGTCAAGTTGCTACAGAACAAAGACTAGAGGCATTACTAGAGCATGAGATGTTCACCAAAATGCTACAGAGCAGGTATTAGGAGGATGAGCAGAAGATACAACAAGTCAAGGACTTGGATGAGCAGATCCTGAAAGATGCAGTAGCTCATGCAGCAGTTAGCAATTGTCTACTTGAGGATCAGCTCTGTTTAAGCCCAGCCATAATCGAAGTAGTTAAAAATCAGGCTGCTAAATATGAGATCAACATTCATTTTCTTGAACCTTCAGAATTTGAGAGCATAGCAGCGGAAGCCCAAGCATGGAAATTTTCTTTAAATGATCAAGCGGGGCCCTCTACTTAGAAGTGCTTTATTAGTTTTTGTTTTAAATGTAATATATTGTAAAATGTATGAGCACTCACTATAGGACAAATTTTGGGATTTGAAACGTTGGGGAAGCCCAAGAGTCATTTGGGGCAGCCCAAAAGTTTTGCTTTTTGTATAAGTATAGGAGAGTTATATAAGGGAAGGGACTTTTTCCCAGTTAGATTTGTGAGAACATGTTATAATAAGAACTATTTCCTTTTGCAATAGATAATTACAATTTTTCCTATTGGAGAAAGCTTTGGTGGAATGTTCAAATGCTATGCAATGGATGTTGTTGAAGGGGAACTATTTTGTTTTCAACTTTTGTCCATTAATTGTGAGATCGTTCTAACTGGTTGAACCTATGTTCTTGTATGAATGCTCTCTAGTTTATTTTATGGAATTTCCATTATGAGTAATGAATGCTTTTCATAAATAATGAGCTATCTTGATGTTCGTCTATCTATTCATGTTTATGTGTTTTAAAATGAAGAACAACTACCTATGATTTTTCTTAATGCATGAACAATAATACATTACTCATTAAATGATAATCTCGCTCCCTAGGGACAGTTTGGTTAAGTTAGTTTTAGTTTATTAGTTGTGTGTGATTTAGATGCGAGAGAGTTAAGACGAGAGGTAAGAACCTGCGCATCACATTATGACCGCTCCTTGTATTCTCTATCAATATGCATTTTAGATAGGCATTTGCATCTCATACTTAAAACTAAAAAACTAAAAAAGATACACGGTGGACCGGGCCGTAACCAGTAAAACCCTTTATTTTGGTTACTTGACCTATGGTAGTCAGACCACAAACCAGACGGATTCCCCATACCAAATAGTAACAGGCAAGTTGGGAATGTTACTGGGGAGAATCCCTTGCTGTTGTCTCTTGTGATTTTCTAGGCTTTAACAGAAGCATAGTAGACTATCTTTTTGATGTTGCGGAAGCCAAACTGTCAAGCCGATCAAAGAGAACTTCAGACTCCCTCACCGATACGTCGAGCCTCGTTTTCTTTTCTCTTAGTTTTTGAGTTTTTGAGCTTAACACTTAGTGTTTTTGATGTCTGATTATGTTTATATCGTTGTTGGGATGTTTAGCCAGAGTGAGTTGGGGTCCTACTATTTATCCTTTCCGACGTTGTAGGAGACTAGTGCTGAGACATTCCAAAAATAGTTGTTTTTTCTCATCGACTCTCTAGAGCTTAGGACTTTCGAGTTTCGACACCCATTAGAACAAGTAAAGCCGTGATGATACAGCTATACATTTCCGATGTTACGGAGGAGGATCATTGTCGATGTTCTAAACCTAGAATTTAGTGATGTCGATGTCCGATGGGTTTAAAGTATTACGGGCCCATAGTTTGGTTTGCACCCGCATTTGCGGCTGTCCTGCAATGTATTCTTCTAACTGATTTGAGTGTTGGCTGCCGATAAGTTATGACCACCGATAAGCTCCCGCCGAGTATTATATATAAGAAGGGCATGTATTATATTGTTTATCCGTATTTTTGACTTGTCGTTTGCATTGGTCCATGTCATCTACACCATTCACGTGCACCTTTCTGTCAGAACCTGGTTTGTTCATTTTGCTCCCATGGAAGTTTGTCCCATCTAGTCAACTGCGTTGCTATTTTCCAGGTAGGTAAACCATGATGTTGCTATTGTTGGTTTTTCAGTGGTTGATTTGTGAACTGTTAGGTTTTTCATGGGTTAGGTTTGTACACATAAAAGGATTTTTTTCCCCTTACGGTTTTTTATGGTTTTTTTTACTTGGAGGTGTGGATTTTTAACCTGCTTGTAGTTTCTTTAGTGGGAAAATCTGAGGTCTGTGTGATATTTGAACCATTATGGACGCATTTGATCCAACGTGGGTGGTTAGGGCTTCGTGTAAACAAGCATTTTGCTGTCTACACCACCAGTTTCTTGGTTTTTCCATAGTCGGGCATGGGGTATTAAGAGATTTTTCTTGTGTTTACCTTATCCAGTGGGACTGTGAAGGATTTTTCTTTTCGGTCGGTTAGGGTTTTTTCTCGAGGACAAGCGCTGCGTAGGGTTTAGTATTTTTTGAGTTGACTTTCGAGGCCGAGTGGTAGGATTAGTCTGATAGGCCTAAGTTGAGATAGAGGATTGTTCAATGAAGTGATGGTTCCAGATAGTGGAGCTTAGGAATTTCAGGAAGCTTGCAGGATTTTTCTTTTCCTTGTTAATTCTTTCATTCGTAGAATACTGTGTTTAACGTATTGTTTCAGCATGCATGTTGAAGAGGTAAATTGATATATTTTCCTGTTTATTTTTTGAATACTTGCTAATATATTTTTTGGTCTAAGAACATGCTTTGACTGTGACAGGGTGATTGTTCTAATGAAAACATGTCAAAGAGACAAAAGAAGAAAGCTCCTATAGTTGAAGGAGAGCCTGAAGTAGAGATCATCACCAAAGTAGATTTTATCTATGAAGATACCAAAGCCTCTACTAGGGTCAAACCAGACTACAAGTGGGGAGAAATCTATAGAATGATTTCCAACCAGAATGTACCTGATGCTAGGTTTTAGGAGCTGACGATTTATGCCAACATTGAGAAGTCAACCCTAATGAAAGTAGCTACGAGGCCTGAGTTATTTCCTTGTTCGGAAGTAATAGGCTGATTCTGCCTAGAGTAGATGTAACCACAATGATTGTGGAAAAAATTGCTAAGCAAGGCTATGCTGCATATAGCCCTGCATATGTCTCTATGGCTTATCATCTACCCTCACCCCAGGTTTATTTCACACAAAGTTGGTTAAAGGAGATAGCTATGGACCTGGTGGAGACTGTAAAAATAATGATCATACCCGGAAAGAATTTCTGAACTAGACTTTTCAGAGAATATGACACCTCTACTCTATGTACTCCCTATAGGTTAATTGCATTGATGCTAAATAGGATTTTTGGCATAGCACATGGGAAGATATTCAAGATAGGTTGGATACCAGTTATTTTCTATAACGATCAGCCTGAATTTAAGAAGAAGGAATTTGTACCTCACAGAAATTTCAAGAATAATAAGACCAAAAATTATTCTAACAACAAGAATTTCGAGGGAAATAGGAATAGTACTTCCAACAATTCGAATAATTTTAAGGGCAAGGAAACTACAAATAACCATGGAAATTTTACCAAGAGTTTTGAACGTAAAGATCCTGTTAAGTGCTGGGAATGTAATGGCCCGCACTATGCCTCGGTCTGTCCAAACTGGAAAAATACTGTTAGCAATATTCATACTGTATAGGAGGAGATGACTGTTGGGGAACTAGCAAGGAGCATGCCTAGAATTAACTCGGCTTTGGAGAACCGCCAAGCTAAATATTAGACTTCCATGGTGGAAGTAGAAGGTATGATTAATCAGACCCCTGTAACCATTTTAATTGATCCAGGAGCTAGTCTTAGTTATATTGCACCTCAGATAGTGGAAAAATGTAAGTTATTTGTTGATAAGTTTGAGAATTCATGGTTAGTTCAATTAGCCACTGGGGCTAAATGAAAAATAACTTTTTTGTGAAAGAATGTGCTTTACTTATGGATGAATTTGAAACTGTAGTTAAACTTAATGTTTTTCCAGTTGGCTCATATGATTTGCTGATTGGTATGGACTGGTTAGAACAGCATAAGGTAATTTTAAACTGTTACGATAAAACTTTCACATGCTTAAATAGTGATGAACAACCAGTAAAGGTTAAGGGTATTCCTAGAAAAACTATAGTAAGGCATATTTCTGCTTTACAACTTAAAAGAGCTATTAGAAAAGGATGTAAAGCCTATGCAGTGACCATTACAGATAAGGAAGGTAAAACTAAAACATATAAGTTAAAAATAGAAAATATTCCTGTTTTAAGAGAATATATTGATGTATTCCCAGAAGAAGTTACAGGATTACCTCCAGAAAGGGTAATTGGATTTCACCATTGAACTGGTACCAGGTGCGGTACCTAGTTCAAAGGCTCCTTATCGAATGAACATATTGGAACTTAATGAGTTAAAATCACAATTAAAAGAGTTAATTGATAAAAAGTACATTCGACCTAGTGTGTCTCCTTGGGGGGCACTGGTCATCTTTGTTAAAAAGAAAGATGGAACTATGCGATTATGCATAGAATACCGTCAGCTAAACAAGATGACTATCAAAAATAGATATCCGTTGCCCTGTATAGATGATCTATTTGATCAACTACATGGAGCCACGGTGTTTTCGAAGATAGATTTGAGGTCAGGATATCATCAAGTAAGGATTAAAGATGAAGATATCTTCGAGATAGCCTTTAGAACAAGATATGGACACTACAAGTTTGTCATAATGCCATTCAGGCTTACTAATGCCCCAGTTGTCTTTATGTGTTTAATGAATAATATAATGCAAAAGTATTTAGATAAGTTTGTGGTCGTGTTTATCGACGACATCCTAGTTTACTAAAAAACAGAAGAAGAACATAAAGACCACCTAAAAATTGTTTTGCAAGAGCTACGAGAACATCAACTCTTCGCAAAGTTTAGTAAGTGTGACTTCTTTAAGGATAAAATTCAGTATTTAGGTCACGTAGTGACTAAAGAA
Source organism: Pseudotsuga menziesii (assembly GCA_001517045.1). Lineage (NCBI taxonomy): Eukaryota > Viridiplantae > Streptophyta > Pinopsida > Pinales > Pinaceae > Pseudotsuga > Pseudotsuga menziesii. The sequence continues at coordinate 27,233 of LPNX010267121.1, forward strand.
GGAATTTCTATGGATCTTGAAAAGATACTGGAAATCGAAGATTGGCCAGTTCCTAAAGATGTAACGGATGTTAGGTTGTTCATGGGAATTACCGGTTATTATCAGAGGTTCATTGAAGGCTTTTGAAGGATAGCGAATCCGATAACTTCCTTGCAAAAGAAAGGAAAAAAAATTGATTGGAACCCGAAATGTGAAGAAAGCTTTAAGAAGTTAAAAACTCTATTGACTAGTGCACCTATTCTAAGAATAGCAGATCCTAATAAAGAATTCATAGTGTGTACTGATTCCTGTAATGATGGCTTAGGTGGTGTTCTGACTCAAGAAGGGCATGTCATTGCCTATTAATATAGAAAGTTAAAAATTCACGAAAATAATTATGCAACTTATGATCTGGAACTAGCAGCTGTAATACACGCCTTAAAAATGTGGCGACATCACCTAATCGGCAGAAAATTTATTTTAATGACTGATAATAAAGGATTGAAATATCTTCTAGATCAACCTAATTTAAATGCTAGACAAGCTAGGTGGTTAGCTTTCTTAAGTGAGTATGATTTTGAAATCCAGCATATAAAGGGTAAGGAAAATAAGGTGGTTGATGCATTAAGCAGAAACGCAAAGCTGAACTTCACAACAGCAATCAACACTTACGTTTCAGAATTAAATGAACAGCTTAAAGAAGGGTAAAACAAGATGAAATTTATCAAAAATTGCAAATGACAGCTAAGGAAAAACCTACAGAAAGCTTAATAAAAGGTTATAGTTTAAATTAAAATGAATTTTTACTATATAAAGATAAACTATATGTACCTAATATACCTAAGGTTAAGTTGTTAATTCTAGATGAAGTCCATAAAACACCATATTCAGGTCACCCAGGTTATCAAAAGACTATAACCATGCTAAGAAAAGAGTATTTTTGGCCAAATATGAAAAATGAAGTAGCTGAATATATTGCAAGGTGTTTAGAATGTCAACAAATAAAAACCGAACACCAACACCCAGCTGGTTTGCTACAACCTTTACCTATTCCTAGCTGGAAATGGGAAGTGATTAGTCTAGATTTTATTATTGGACTACCTAGAAATCAAAACCAAAATGACTCTATTATGCTAGTGGTTGATAAGTTAAGCAAGGAAGCTCATTTTATACCTGTTAAAACTACTCATAAGGCTGCCAATATAGCTGATATTTTTCTAAAGCAGATTTTTCGATTACATGGAGTACCAAAAGTTATAATCTCAGACAGAGATCCCAAGTTTACGGGAAAATTTTGGAAGTCCTTGTTTGCAGGATTAAATACAACATTGAATTTCAGTACTTCCTTCCATCCTCAAACAAATGGACAAATTGAAAGAGTAAACCAGGTACTGAAAGATTTATTGAGAATGTATGTGAAAGATCAACCAAGTAAGTGGAAGGACTATTTACATCTAGTAGAGTTTGTGTATAATAATAATTATCATTTATCAGCTAAATTTATTCCATTTGAAATTTTATATGGACGAAAATGTAACACTCCTATCTCTTGGAATAATCCAGTAGATAGATTGGTGTTAGGTCTAGAATTGTTGAAAGAAATGGAGGAAATTGTGAAGCAAGTGCAGGGAAATATGAAGGTGGCACAGGATCGACGAAAAAGTAAAGTAGACTTGAAAATAAATCCAAAGGAGTTCCAGGGAGGTGAACATGTATTCATCAAGGTAAGGCCTAAGAAGAGTTCTCTAAGACTGGGGAGCTACGCAAGGTTGGCACCTCGCTACTGCGGTCCATTTGAAATTTTGTCTAGGATTGGTCAAGTAGCTTACCAACTAGCATTGCCACCTAACTTGAGAGTACATAATGTTTTTCATATTTCTATTTTAAAAAAATATGTTCATGATGCTACTCATGTGGTTAATTGGAATGTTGTACAGGTGGAACCAGAAGGAGAATTTCTGGTGGAATTGGACTATATTCTCACGAGGAGGGAAATTACACTTTGGAACCGCACCATTGGACAGGTTAAGGTGCAATGGAAGCACCTTATTCATGAAGAAGCCACCTAGGAACTGGAAAGTAAGATGCGAGAAGCATACCCAACTCTTTTCCGGGGGACTTCAGAGGATGAAGAATAAATAACATCGAGGACGATGTTATATTTTAAGGGGGTGTGTATGTCACATACCCCAATTTTGTAAAATAATGTTATTTGTTTTAAATTGATTCCTAAGAAATTATGTTAAATTTAATGCTAAGTTGAAACTAATGACTCATAAGAGTCAAAATATGTGGAATGTAATTTTGAATATTTTATTTTTAATAAATAAAAAGTGGAGACAACAGCTTGGGAGAGATGTTAATAAGAGTGTTACTGGTCAAACTGGTGGAATGAACTAGGTGGAGAGCAAAATTACAAGTGGCAGCATCCTCAAACACTTCTTATGTTGCAGGTGGAAACTTCCCTACATTTTGGGTCATGATCCCCCAAGAAAGTGGGATCAGAGTAGGTGGCTCAAATAATGACAACTAACCCAAAAATACCTAGGAAATCTTTTAAAAATGCCCAATGTAGAGAGCTGAGTTTGCTTAGATATTTTCCAAGAGAAGAATCATTTAGGAGGAATGCACTTCAAGGAATTCATTGGGAAAAAGGGAAACTGTAAGGAAGTTGTTTGAGGGATAAACTGTAGGAACTTGATCGGATACGCCTTTCTAGCTGAGAGATTTGACTGACGAGTTCAGGATTGGTATTGAGTCTCAGGACTAGTACTTGGTTATTTGCTTCACCTAGTTCTATCCAAGGAGACCAGAGTAGGATTGAAGGTCCTGAGGAGTCGTTGTTTGAGCGCTCTCCAGGAGTTGGTAGGGAGGAATGGCCTCCCATTGTTGTTGTCGACCAGATTTAAGAACAGGTTCTGCTATTTACTAATTTCTATGTTAATATCTGTGTGTGAGTGAATGATCCATTTTCAGGTTATGATGTAAATTTAGAGGATAGAATATCTTAGTTTGTTTAGTAATGAAATTATTCTTGATGAGAAATAAATCCTACCTGTGTTTTTCCCCATCTAGAGTAATCCAGATTGTACTATAGCACAAGAGGTGTATTTAAAGGAAGAAAGTATGATGTAAAGTTAAAATAAGATGTTAGCTTGAACACTAGAAAGTTTTCTTTTATTAAGATATTTGTTATCAGAAGAAATATTATTCTGTACATAGAGTAGTGTTAGACCTAGACTGTGAATGTCAGATTATTAAAAAAGGAAAGGAAGTTATATCATTATACTAACAGTAGTATGTTTTGGTAGATGAAACAGTTCTCTATACAACATTCATTTCCGTAATCTTTATTTCTATTTTGAAACAAAAAGAAAAGAAGATAATAGTTAAAATGTGTAGTATATGGTTAAATAAAAATGCCTTTCAACTCTACAGTTCATTTCTTTTCCTATTGTAGAATAAATAACTACTGTAATATTAGCAACCAAACTGTGAGTAAGGATAGAAAAACCTTGATCTAATTCTAAAGATAAAACTATTTGGTTTAAGATTTTTTTAGTTAGGTGATTTCTTTTATAACTGATGATGTAAATAATTCATTCATCTTATCTAGCTGAACTTACGCAAGTTCTATAGCTACTAACCTATCTTTTAAGGATTTTTAAACAAAACTACTAATTATTTAAAGAAAGGAATACAGTTAATTTGTTATTACCTTTATTTATAAATTCTAATGTTATAATCTAAATAGGGTAATATAGATACAAGAGTAATTCTTCATAAATTATTTAATATAGAAAGCATAAGAATATAACAATAAAATACTTTCTCATTATACACCTATAAATAGACTAAGTACAAAGATAATGTATATAATTATAGGAACAATATTTGTTTGTAAGTAAAATAACACTCTTATCCCATTATAATAAATATCAAGTAAATATAAATTTTGTACTTTAAAGATGTAACTATCAGTTACATAAGTACAACTCTAAGAACATTAAATTACTTATTTTTTGAAGGTTAACCATTATAAAACAATATTTAAAACTTTATTAGAATAGAGTGAATTAAAGTAAGATGACATAAAACAATATACATTCATCCCAAATAGGTAACATTAAAATAATCTATAGGGTAAATTCAAATGTAATAACTTGCAGGAAATAAACTAACAGAACATAGACATGCTCGATTCACCAAGCTCAATAACGCATTGTACAATATAACTAATAACAAAAATAAATTACAGTATTATATTGTAAATAAAAGATAATTTAAACAAAACAGTAAATACATCTTCATATCGCCAAGTTAGGGTAAAACCCTATTATATCAAAATTTACAACAGAGGTATCAGACAAAAGAGTTTAAGCTCCTTTCTAAATGCCTCTCAGCTTCTAAGAGTTAACAGAGTATGGATTTACCAACCTTCCCTCATTTATACATTTTATACACAAAAAATAGAACAAAATCAAAATTTACAGGTCACGGCCTAAGCCGGAAGCCCTACATAAAGCAAGGGTTTATCATTAACAAAAACAACGAACCAAGTTAACCCAGGTAAACCAAAACCACGAGGGTTTTCCAGGCCATGGCGACCAACCATCAAATGTCCCATAAGGGACTAAACAAGGACGAACTGCCATGGGATATCCAAGGCTTACCCGTGAGCAAGCGGTTGTCCCAGCCTTGCACCAACCACGCAAAAGGACAAGCTGACACCTATGTAAAATCAAACACAATATTGTTAATATCCTGCATTAATATAAGCAATCATGTAATGAAATAGAGTTGTAAAGAAATGAAGTTGGCAGTAATAACTCTTACCTAAAATTTCATTGAAACGTAACCACCCACGAACAGTAGTGCAGCTACCAACGCAAGGAGGAACAAAACTTTCATCTATCACAAGAAGAAAGGAGGATTACCAACGTAGCAATGACTAGCGACTGCCAAGAGATAGAGCGACATGCGAAGCAAGTATATATGCTTGGTCCGCAATTGTTTTCCAACCAAAATTTCACTATGCTGCGAAACGCTAAGACCCAACAACTCTCGAGATGCGAGACCACAGCTCTCACTACTGGGCCACAAAAGATTAAGACTTTTACATTTTGGTAAATATTGAAATAAGCAAGCTGTGAAGAAAAAAACCCGGAGGAAAACAACCATCCCAGTTCAAGTAGCAATGAGTCTGTTACAGCTCGTCTCTATCAGCGTACAGGGCTAGCTTCAAAGTGCAAGAGACAAAGAAGCAAGCTGGAGACTATCAGCAACTAGTTGCAGAGTGCTGGGCGGCCAAAAACACAGTAGCAGAGCGGCCGGAGGCTGAAAACAACGGAGGAAATAACAAGTTTAGGGTTTTCCAAGTGCCTTTTAAATACACAACACTTGGCTACGATGAGTCCACGTACACGATCCAAATTATTTGCATGCAGTGGGTAATCTCAATAGTTCCGGCATATCATCAGCAAAATGATTTTTCCATTCCAATCATACAGTGATATGAAGGTTCTAGAAGGTTCGATACACCCAAAGTCAACCAAGTATACTCGCTGAAATGTTAAACAAATAAAAATTTAGATGAAGGTTAAACCATAAACTCATCATGGGCGCGGTCTATTCTATGACCCCTTCATTTATGCATTGCAAAGTATTCGTTCAACGAACTATTATAATTATAGCAAGGGTTATGCCACTTAACATTTAACAAAAGAAATTCTTAAAACCTATGTTAAGTTACCCTTTTGCTAGCTTATTTCTAGTTTACCTTTGAATATTTAATTAATAAACTATTAGGGTTTGAAAATGAGATGTTAAAGCCTTATAGGGCTTGTCATTGGAATTTTGATCATTTAATAACAATAACTGGATGAAATCTTCCAGGTAAGTTATATGTAAAAGAACTCAGTGCATCAACACTAACTTAATCCATTTGATAGTAGTATGTAATTATGCTATAATTCCTTTTTAAGCCTCAAAGCTTTAGAAGATAGGATAATAGTATAAAAACTCATTAACTATTGTACATTACTTTCTTATCACAAGAATTAACCAAAATTTGTCATGACGTAAATTGTTTATGATCACAATTTAAGATAGATCCTTAACGTAAAACCCTGCCATCTTTAACCTGCGTGAAGGATAAATTTAAGGTGTTTACACACAACAACTTGGTAAACAATGATAAACATCGAAGAGGTAGTTCGCAATCAAAACTATAAATTACAACTAAAGAGAGAAAGCAACTGTCACAAATACTGTTAGGACAAAAATCTCTTTTCTATGGCCTCTTTAAAAAGAATAACAATCTAATGGTTTTACCTCATAAAAGCATTTGAAATTGAATAGCATTTATATTCCTTTACTGAGCTATTATTTTTACAACGAAGATGTATCTGTATAGTTTATGATTTTTGACAAGCCGCACCAGATCTTTCTTACCTGTAAATCTATAAGAGCAAGTAAACTTTTTGCGTTAGCTCAAAAGCTAAGTAAGCCCCAGATTACCAAGACAGTTCCACCTTGTGGTCGCAAAGAAAAATAAGTCATTAAACTGAAAAAGAATTATTCTATAAGATAAAAATAATCAAGTAGATAATTTAGATTATGAAATCATTAATATATAACTAATTAAACAATTAGCTGACTGCATTATTGAATATTATCTATATTTTCAAAATTTCAAAATTTTTGGAAATTTTGGGATTTTGACACTACTCATAAAGGCTATAGGTTGCTCTTGTCCCTTCTTATTCTTTTGAAGCAAAACACCGGCAATGGTGTCTTCTGAGGCAAAGGAAAATATCTGGAATTATTTGGAATAATCTGGACTAATCAAGACTGGGGACATGGATGTGGCATCTTTGATAGACTTGAATGCAATTTTTCCTTTATCCGTACACTCAAACTTAGCATCTTTCTTTAATAACTTTTGTGGAGGTTTCATTAATTCTTCTAAATTTGGGATGAATATTCTTATGAATTTGATCGGACCATTAAAAGACTGGATAGCCTTTAGATTCCGAGGCAAGGGGAATTTCTTAATGGATTCAAGTCTCTCAGGATCAACCTTGACACCATCCTTAGAAATGATGTGCCCCAAAAACTTGCCTTCATCAACTCCAAAGTTTGACTTGGCAGGATTCAAGGAAATACCATATTTCCAACATCTTATAAAAACCTGCCTAAGATGACTTATGTGGTCAGATATTTCCTTTGAAAAAACAGTTAAGTCATCTTGATATATTTCAATTATTTTGCCTATAAGTTCTTTGAAGGCAAAATCCACGGCTCTTTGGAAGGTGGCACCAACATTCAATAGGACAAAAGGCATTCTTAGAAATTTATAGGTACCCCAAGGTGTGGTGAATGTATTCTTATGTTGATCCTACTTATTTACCAACACCTGGTTATAACCAGAAAATCCATCCAACATGGACATCATTCCTGATCCTGTTACTCTTTGAAGCAATGTTTCGATGTCGGGTAATGGGTAATTATCTTTGAGGCATGATGTATTTAGATTTCTAAAATCTATACATATTCTAATTGACCCATTCTTCTTTCTAACCACAACTGAGTTGGAGCAACAAGATGAATGTCTTGTAGGTGCTATGATCCCTGCTGCTAACATCTTCTGAAGTTTCTTTTGTACAATGGGGGCCAACTTAGGATTTATTCGCCTAAATTTTTGTCGGAAAGGTTTGACCTCCTTAGCTTCTTCTATGAGGGGAATAGTGTGTTAAAACACATCCTCTCGATAGGCTTTAAGCTCATCATAACTAAAGGCCAACACATCCCTATACTCTTTGATTAAGTTGATCAAATTGTTCCTTTCCTTTTCCAAAGTACCTTTTCCGATTTTTATTAACTTGGGGTCTTTGTCAGTATGTTTATTTCCATATAATTCCCAATTTTTATTTCTTCTTTTTGTTTTTTATGATGATCCTATCGATCGAAAAGATTCTCGAAAGCTATAAGGCTACTTAGGATGTGATTCCTTTCATTATCCTCACACTCTTGATACTCTTTACCCTCCTACTGATAACTGATCTTGCAACCTTCAAACTCTTGTAGATTGTGGATGAATCTCAAGAGTTGCTCATCATCTTTGAACACCTGCCAGTGGTCTATATTATCTGGAATTGAGGGTCTGAAATTAATTTCCATCTTTCCATTCCCATTAATCATTTCATCTGATGGCTGGAGGGTGGATGCTGCTACTGCCAATTTATCTGCTAACCCATTAATTTCCCTATGGACCTTTTGAATGTTAAGTGCATCGAACCATTCCATAGTGTCCCATGTGGCATTTCTATACTTTCTTATTTTTTCATTTTTGCATTGATACTGATTCTTAATCTGGAGGACAACCAGATCTGAATCACCCTTTATGTTCAACATCTTTATCCCCATATCTTTAGCGGTTTCTAACCCTAGGAGCAATATCTCATACTCGGCTACATTGTTTGATGCTTCAAACTATAACCTGAACACAAAGTTGTAGATTTTATTTGAAGGAGAGATGATCACGATGCCCACACCTTTTCCAGTTCTGGAATAATCCCCGTCAAAGTACATTTGCCAAACTTCATCGATCTTTTCATTTTTACTGTTTTCCTTAATAGGGGCCATGAAATTTGACAAAATAGCATAGTTTCCAAAGTTATCAGTGAAGTGAAATGAACAAATTCATTTTTGGGCTTCTTAGGGTTTTCTACATGTCGTTTCCTCAGCTTTTCTATGTGGAGAATCACCCTAGTGTTCTCTGATGCAGGTATAGTAGCATATGTCCAATCCATTTGAATGTGCCCACCAAGAGTTGCGGCCCATTTTCTAGATAGAAACATACCCCAATTATCTGGAACATCTATCACCACCACATCCATCGACATGTCGATATCAGAATACTTAGCCAACTTAACCTGTAAATTGAAGATTATCCCTACCACTTCAACTTCTCTTGCATCCATGGCACAAACATTGTGGTAGGGTCAGGTGACCCTTAGATTTAGTTGTTCCATTAATTTTCTTGTCATGACATTTGATGAAGCACCTGAATCTAACATGTAGTTATGAAGGAGAAGGTTATCAACTAAGAGGGAGACATAAAAAGGTGGGTGGTCTTCTCTTCTCAGATCAACACTGTTGAGGACTATAGGCATATCTATAGGTTCAATATGTTCAGCTTCAAATATAGCATTGTTATTAGGAAGAGGATCCTCTTTGACAATATTATGAGCTTTAATTTGGCTATCCTCTAAGGCTTTCAACAAATTTTCTTTTTTACTAGAAATTTTAAGGACATCAGTTGCATAAACATGAATATTAGCACTACTTATCCATTCTCCCATATCAATATTTGATTCAAGGACAATAGGAGGACGTGGGAGGGGAGGAGAGACTACCTTTTGCTTGTACTATTTAGACGGTGATGGATTCTATCTTCTTTGATATACTGCTCCCTTGAATCTAGCCTCCTTCATTTCCTTAATTACTTCTGGAGAAGGAATTACACCATAAAAGTTGTAAAGGAGATCCTTCTTGTAACCATAATCCATGGCCTGCTGCCAATGCTGGTTTGATAAAGGATAGGTTCAGCCTACCATGTACACATGATCAGACTCACCTGATGTTGTTTCCTGATTACTGACCTCGACCATTCCATGTTCTATAACTTGGTTTGCTATATAGCAAGTGCTTTCCTAGTGGAATTGGTCACAAGGTCCACACCATGGAATGACTTCTTCTACTAGGTTAGTTGAGTCTAAATGGTTTGGAATCCTAGGCTCTTATTGAGGAGTTTTCTTCTGCTACACCTGATTCTATTTAGGCTGAAAGTTCCTAGGTCCATTATTTCTTTCCATTGTGATTATTCTATTCTGAATATTATTCAATTGTACAGATTGATTTGCCATGATTTGGTTCTGACTAGTAACCAATTTTTCTATCATGTTAGTTACCTTTTCCAGGGGGTCCTTAGAGGTTGCTTTTTCCTCTAATTCAACGGATTTTCCCTTCTCCTTGTTGTATGAAGTGTTTCCCCTAGTGTAACCTAGAATATTGGATTTTCCTGAAGACTGCATATTCTTTTCTATTTTCTTGGCCAATTCCTGAGCAGTTTTTAGATCGGCCGGCTCTTTGTCCCTTAACTAGTACCTCAAATCACCAGTGAAAGCTTCGATGTAAGATATGAGGATGGAGGCATCCCTTGGCTTGATTTCTCTAGGGAGGTCTGCAACCACACACCTGAACTTAGTATTAAATTCATCAATGGTTTCATTCTCCATCTTCTTTATGCTATGAAGGGCAGCGAGCAGATGTCTTGGTTCTTTCTTTTCCCCCCATTTATTCTTAAAACCCTCTAGGAATTCATTAACAGTTTTATATGAATCATCGCCAAGGTCGGCATACCATTCTACAGCATCATCCTCTAAAGATAAAGCAAAGAGCTTCATTTTGAAATCTTCATGGTTAGAGGCAGCATTATTGCAGTAACTGACCAGGTGCTTATCAAACTTTTGGATGTGAGACTTGGCAGTGATGGCATTATTTCCCTAGAATATGGGGAGCTTCTTGATAGAATCATTCAGAATGTCATGAGGACTACCTGATATCTGAGAAAAGTCAAGGGGTTTGTGAAATTCCATCATTTCTTGAGATTGGAAGATATGACTCTCTACAAATATGTGATGGATATCTGAGAGGGATTGGTCTCCTAAAATTTCAAGGTTTCTATGAGAAGTACGCATATTCAGTCTTTACCTAATAAACCTTTCGGGATCAGGGAGAGGATTGAATAATTGTTAACGGTTTCTTCGGGTACAAATTCTTGAATAAATGATGTTAGACAGTGGAGTCGCCAGATGGATCGAGTTTTAATTTTTATGTTTTTTAAAGACTAGATCAATCAAATTTTTTTATCTTTTAATTTGTTTAGAAAAAGGTTAAGTAAGTCATACTTAGGAATAAAAATACTTATCCTCGGCAAAAGTGGAAAAAAATGTTGCCACCTTACACACACCTGGGTCATGTGGGAGAAATATTCAAGCCACTCGGTGTGTCCTTGGGGGCAAGTCTTGAGTCAAGGCTGTCACCTTGTTCTTGACTCCTCCATTTAGGCTCAACTCCTAATGAAGCCAAGGGGGGTAGACCCTATTAAGTTAGTAAGGATAAATTACTTAGTAAGGTGATGTTGAACTAAAAGAGTTACTTAGGAGTTTGAAATTTAACCATAAACAACCATAGATGACAAGATACAAAAATGAGTGCACGAAAGCACAATGCTGAGACACAATATAAATATATAGCAAGAAAATAACCAATGCCTTAAAAATGGAGTAAAAAATAAATCAATATACCTTCATGTTCTTGGAGTGAATGTTTTGCAATTGCCTCTTGGTACGTTTTAAGTTAATGTGAAAATATGAGTTGATTAAAATTAGGCAAAGGGGTGGATGCCAGATATACCCGAGAGTACTTGGAGCATGTCCAAAACTAAACCTTCACGGCTACTCACAAGGAATATGTGGGCTGAATGGAGTCTCTGGAGCTATTTTTAATAAGGCACCCATTAGGGTGTGATAGAGATCGGCGCCCTGAGGTCACTTTTTAGAAGTTCCCGCTTCCTTTGGGTATTTTGCCACCGTAATGGTTTGATCTAGGTGTTGGATTTTCACCTGATGGTTTGTCAATTTGGGAAAGTGAATCATAATTATACTAGTCACTCAAATGATTTTGATATAGCTTGACTGATCAGATGAACTGCAGCCAAGTGCAGAGCATACACACCAGAGTATTGTCAATTTTAGTAAATTTTGAGATGGATGTTCTTGATAAAAAGAAAACCCTCCAGGAACCTCTTTCGATCCAAGTGGACCTCAATCGGGGAATCAAGGAGGGGTTTATTTTATTATGGTTACTGAAACAAATGATGATAGCAAATGAAACATAAAAATATGAGCAAACCACAATTTTCTAATTAGACTACCACGAACCATTCTTCACCTTTCGGCTCAAAAGGAGGCTCGTGGGGTAAGTATTAAAGTTACTTTAAAAATAATAGAAATGGAATATTGAATTTATTTTATATCAAATTATACTACCCTATATATTAATACTACGCTAGATTGAAAAAAATGAACGAAAATCAAAATATGACACGGACGCAAATCCCCTCAGGGGGGATGGGGAATGGGCTTGAAAGAGCCTATTCAAAAAATATTTTTACTACCAGCGGTTACAATATCAGAAAAATGATATGATTCCTCTTGATTCTTATATAGAATGAAATCAAGAGCTTACAAAGTGTGAAAATTAAAGATTCCAGTAAAAAAGGGAGACCCCTGGGGGGATTCAGAGGCCCAAAAGTCACTTTCGAGCAGCAGCTCCTCCTTTTTTCTGTTATGCCTGATAAAAAACAGCAATATTATTAGACTTAAATATGCCCAAAATAACTTTTAAATTACCTTTGGGTCAGCTTACTTTTAACCAAAAAATGCTAAGTAAAAACTAGTTAAAAAAGGTAAAAAAGGAACCAAGGAAAGCAAGGTTTCCTTGGGATATTGGCTTGCATTTTAGGAAGAAAATATGATGTGCACTGATTTCTATATTTATATTTTATAACAGCAAATAGAAATCTAATGCAAAAAAGCTACCAATTTTCTTTAAAATTCCATGCAAAAAGGACGATTTCCCTAAAGCTAGATCTAGAATGCTTATGAAACCTTTTAAGAGAAAGATATAGAATATGGGATTTGAGAAGATAGATCTATGTTAAATTTACTTTTAATATGATAGATCTAAACAATATCAAAGCTATGAACAAAGTAACCTGGTAAAAGAGTTGATTTTGAGGGAGGAAGAGGAGGAGAGAAATGATGGTAGCCTTGAAGATCCACAGTGGAGCTTTCAGGTGGAATGTCGAGGGACTATGCCTTTGGAAGGTTTTGGAGAGAGTGAAGAAGCAAACTAGATCAGCATCCTCTCCAATCTAGGAACCTACAGCTCAGCTGAAATAAAAAAAAAAACTTGCCAAAAAACTTGTGAGATCTGATTAGTACATACACAGAGATTCAAAATAACATGCATATAAGCTTATAGAACATGCTAAATCTAGATCTCTAAACATGCATCAAAGGAAATAGATGGCCAATAAAATTATTGAAAAGCACCTTTCCTATCAAGATTATAATAATCTTATTATCAATCTTAGCAATGAATCCACAAGCAGTTAGCGAATTATGAACACAGATGTAGGTTACCTCAATAAAAAAATGTCAATGATCATCCACACATACAATGGAACAACACCGTCTTGCCTCCAAAGATTCTCTTTATTTCAAATGAACAATAAGAATAGTACAATAGCAGGAGCAACACCTCAATCCCAGTTCTAACTAGCTTGGAATAGGTTGTTGTGCTTGGATATATACAAAAATAAGTAGATCCAGCCCAGGGGGGTGCAAATCCCAAGGAGATAGATCAAATCAGCTGATGGAGAGTCAATCAATGCAGATCTGAAGCTGAACTGAGCCTACTTGTCAACCAGGGGCCTGATTGAGCTAACACATCAACCCATAAACCGACACATCATTCCACAGAGAATCCAGGAGAGTCCACACGTGTGGAGGAGAGAGAGAGGGCACAATTCCCCATGAAGACAGCTGAAGATCATCTCTAGATCTGATTTGATCACCTCCTTCAGTCAAGGATTTGTCAGATCCAGTCAATCTGGTTGAGATCTAACTGATTTCAATCAAATCGACTGAGAATCCATTGATTTATGATTTTGGATTTGCTCCATTATTCATCAATTTATTAATTAAAATAATCAATAATTGATTTTTGGGGCTTTCTGACATGAGTGATGGAAAATCACTCAAAACTAGGAAATAGTGGGTCCATGGGTTTACATGGTGCTCTTAGCTTGAAAATGAGCACCTACATGACTGAAACTGATTATTTGGCCCACTTTTATTACAAAATCATTTTTTCCAATTAAACTATTAAAAAATAACCTAAGTTTTTGGAAAAATTAAATTTTAATAAAAAACACTGAAAAAACTAAAAAATTGAAAAATTGAAAAAACCTAGGGGGACTTAGACATGTTCATATGACTGGACCATGATGTATAGAATGTTTATACATTGACACATAGACTCTAATACCCTCAATAGGCCTAAATTCCAAGCCAAACAGCCCAACTTTGGGGGTATGGAGTGAAAAACTCAGAAATTATTAGTCGTTTATTCAACAACCAATAATAACCAAGGGAAAAAACACCCAGGGCTGATCGGATTGACAAATAAAGTCTAAGAGACCAAGTCTTTTACAGACACTATCATGCTAGAACATTTATTACAATTCCCCCATGGGGTATGAACATGTGATATAGTACAACAAGAACTACCCAAAAGTACTTCCAAAGGTCTTCTGAAGTCCGAACAAGTTATCATTGTCTGGTTCACCAAGCTCACTTGATAAAAAGAAATAAGTATAACTTAGGTGGTAAAAGGTAGACTCCTTCTTGAGCCTTCAGCTTCATCGTCTTCTTCATTCATGATAGCATCGTTTCTTATCCAAATGCTAAGGTGGATAAGAGGTGCTTCAAGAGTTGAGTTCTTCATATTCCTCATCGCTTAAGGGATCTTCTTTGGATGGTGAGAGCTTGATCTTCAATTGCTCCCATCTTCTCTTCTCTTCTTATAAGTCGAGTTTCTTCTTCTTCCTAGAGTCTACTGAACGTAATCACTTCCTTCTGGCACACATTCCTTGAATGAATGAATCCCATGATCTTGGGAGGCCATTCAAGGTGGCCATCACCACTTCTGCATTCTTCACTTCTTCTTTTACCACTTCAAGTTGTTCTTTGATTTGAGAGACCCTTATGACTTCATGGTCTCTGCATTTTAGATCTTCAAATTCAACTAGTTTCTTAAGGTCATCTTCTGATGTATGTTCTTCCCTTCAAATAGTTTGGTCAAGGAATCAAACATTTTCGGTGTCTTTAGGGAAGACACTTGTGGTACAAGTTGATCCGTGATTGAATCAACAATGATCTTCTTGGCCTTGACCAAGTTCTTCTTGAGTAAGGCTTTGAGCCTCATCTCCCTCTGGAACTGGAACCTCTCTACTCATGTAGGTGTCCAATTCATTTTCTTCAGAGAGATCAAATACTTCCACGCTTGGAAGTTGTCAACTTCACCAAGCTTATCATCAAGCTGATGTGATAGATCACTTTGAAATGAGAACCTCAAATGAAAATAGCAAAGGATTATATCTTACCGATTTGAGGTGTCTGTCTTGGTTCCGGGGCTAGCTGATCTAGGGTTTGTCACAAAAACCCTAATTTTAAAAACTTGGAATATTTTAGATCTGATTTTATAGATAGATATATCTCTTCAAATGGAGCTGTCCAATGTACTCGTTTTCTGAAATCAGTGGAGGGAAGCTTCTAGAACAGGAAGCCCTAGTTTTACAATTTCTGCTGCATAAATTCCTGTCACTGTTGCTGTGATATCTCTGAAATTACTACTTTTATGTGTCTTAAATTTTGTACTATGGTAAATTCACATGTCCCTGATCCATCACCATATGCTTCATTAGAATTGGTTTCACCAATTTAGATTTATGATCTTTTTCCAAAGGTGACCTGTTACAGGATTGTTCTGAACAATGAAGTTGTACAGACTGCCACATGTCACTGGTTCATTTTCTTAGTTTGATATTTGTACCATAGAGAGAAAAGTCTGTGACCTTTCTAGAAAATCTTCAGGAATTCCATTTGGACATTGGTATCCCAAGATATTGCAATTCTCCCCAGGTGTCCTATTTAGGGATGAATTCTGGAAGAGGCTAGAAACATAACTTGGAAGGATCATATATCCAAGAATATATTGAATCTGAGGCTGAATTTTGTACACAGTTTACATCAAGATTTTATATTTGGCCCCTACAATTTTCTGCTCCTGGGCCATCTCCACTCTCAAAATATAGCAAATGCACCAAAACGTAGCAGTTTTAGTATTTAGGGTTTTTCTAGCTCGGGGTCAAACTAGAGTTTGACTTTCCCGGAGTTTCACGCAACTAAATTTCTTGATCCAGGTCTCTAAACTTCGGTTTTGATGAGGATAAAAATCCTATGCTAGGCTCACTCAAAAATTCCTCTTTTGTAGAAATCCCTAATTTTCACATTGAAAACTGAAAATGCTTGAAATCGAATTCCGCTTCGATAGATAGATGCGCCCTTCAATGGAGAGTCAGCGTAGCATACTTTTGTTGATGGATTGTGGAGAGAGACCCAAAAATTAAGAATCCCTAGCTTCTACATCTACACAATGTATTCTTCTCAGGTTAGCTCTGATACTATATTAGATTTTTATCATTCAAGCTAGCATTATGATCTTGGAATGTTTAACTAAGAGAATAACATGCACAGCAATAAAACACAAGAACAACACAAGAAAAAAGAGACACAAAGAATTTTCCTTGGGGAAACCATAAAGGAGAAAACCCCACAAATTCCTCAGAGATAGAATCATCACAAAAGGTAAAACCGGAAAATAGTAAGATGATCTCCCAACAGCAGCAGTCTCTCTCTCTCTCACACCGAGAGATCTTCTCCTCTCTCACTCATATGCCCCAATGAGTGAGTGTGTGTGTATGAGTATGATAAATAGAGAGGCTCTCACTCTCTATTTATATTCTTTCGTTCACTTGGAACCCACTCCAACATGTAGGCCTCACTTAACAATTACTTACTAGAGCCAACATCTCTAGGAGTGTCTAATAACCCTAGTGCCCCACCACTTGTGGGGACTTTGCATCCTCTGACCAATAGGAGGGTAACACAATAGTGGGGACTATTTCCCTGACTTACAATGACTCGCCTAGGGTCAAATTCACTAGGATATTCTAATAACCCAAGGGCCCCACAACTGTGGGGACTTTAACCCTTGACCAATTAGGAGGGTTACCCACAATGACTTGACATGAATTTATCATTATAGAAACTTCCCGGAATAAACATCGGGGTATGACATGACTCAAATACATTACAATACATCCTGGAATAAACATCGGGTTACAATACATAAGAAATATGGATGAATACATTCTGAAGTTACAATTACATCAACAATCCCATGATATTTTGGAGATTCTAAAAGGAAGAATGGTCTGGGCAGAAACAAATAAGGAATATCTCGTGGAGTTAGTAGTAAAGGAACAACAAATGTTAAAATAGGAGTATGAGTTACTAGAATTTGCAATCAATGTAGCAGAAGAGTTCAAGAAAATCATGAAAAAGACAAAGGGGGCATGTGTTGAATATTGCAGGAGAGTGTTGTCCACATATAATCAATGTGAAACTTTTGCAGAAAAGAGATGGGATGTGCTACCGTAGTAGGAATTGTTTCTAAAACATATACAGGATAGGTGTCAAGAGGATGAGCAAGAAATCCAGTAGGTCAAAGACTTATATGAATGGATATTGAAGAATGCAGTGGCACATGTAGCATTGAGTATACATCTATTATAAGACCAGCTGTGCCTAAGTCCTGCCAGGATAGAAGGGGTAAAAACCTAAGCTTCTAAATATGAAATTAATATTTGATTTCTTGAGCCTTCCGGGTTTGAAGGCATAGCAGCGGATGCTCATGCATGGAAGAATTTCATCAGCGAGCAAGATGGACCTTCCTCATAAAGTGTTTTGAATTTTGATTTGAAATGTAATATATTGTATTAGTTATGTGCACAAGTTATGAGACAAAAAATTTTAAAATGAAAGGTTGGGGAAGCTCAAAAGACAAAGAGGGGTATCCCAAAAAAAAATTGTTTGTATAAATATAGGAGAGTTTTAGATGAGATGGGACCTTTTTTCTAGGCTATCTTGAGAGAGTATTGTAAGAAGAAATATTTCATTTTACAATAAAGAGTCATATGTTCTGCTGGAGAAAGTTTTGTGGATGTTTTCAAATGTTTTCTATGGGCCAATTGGATATGAACTATTTCTTTTTCAGCTTGTTTCCATTAAATATGAGTTAATTCTAACTCATTGAATTTCTTTTCATGCTATGAATTTTCTCTAGTTTATTCTGTGAAATTTCCACATTGAGTAATGAAGGTTTTAATTTAACAATGAGCTATCTTGTTGTTTATATTTCTATTGATGCTCGTGTGTTCTGAAACATTAACAACTATCTGTGATTTTTATTTATGCATGAACTATAGTACATTACTTAATGACAGTTTTTCTCCCTAGGGCCAGGTTAGTAAGTCTTAGTTAGTTTCTTGTTGTTTGTGATTTAGACGCGAGAGAGGTAAGACAAGAGGTAAGAACCTGCGCATCACATTGTGACCCTCCTCATTATCTCTATCATTTGCATTTTAGTTAGGCACTTGAAAATAATGCCTTAAATATCAAAAAACTAAAAAACATATACCATGGACTAGGCTGTAACCGGTAAAAACTTTAATTGTTACTTGACCTATGGTAGTCAGGCTGTAAACTGGACGGATTCCCCATACCAAATAATAATGAGCTAATTGGGAACGTTTATTGGGGAGAATCCCTAACTGTTGTTACCTATGATTTTATAGGCATCAACACTTCCATAAAACATATATATCATGTACCATTTAGGTTTCAGAGTAATCTATGCTGAAACTTACTCCCGCGCTTTTGGGTCACCTAACCGTGAAACTAGGAAGAACTTTTCTCATGTCCAATCAAATAGGGGTTATAGGAAATTTTAAGAGGTTTGTCATGAATTATAAAAAATATTAAATAATTTTTCAAATAGTAAAGGAAATATCTGGAGTGATTTGAGGTTGTTTGGGATGATTTGGGTAAATTTGGCAATTTTGGCCCAAAGAGGCCCTGCATAGTGGAGGCTATCCAAATAGCGTACATGTCCAAATAAATTTTAGTTTAATGGTATGTATGGATATATTTCTAAGTAAAAAACATCCATCAACTTTCATAATGGAAAATGGAAGCACATAACACTCTGAATTAACAAACTTGTGAAACTAGTAAGTTTTGACTAGCCATCTAGCATAGGTGTACAAAAATGCATAAATTTCGTATCATAAAGATATCAGGTATGAGAATGGAATTTAAAAGAGCATAATATATCTTCACTTAACACATTACACCATTCAAATTCATTCTCATTTCCATTAGTCATCTATCATTTCTTTAAACTGATAAAAAAACCCTCATTTAAAGGCACATTAGAGCTTATTCATGGAGAAATTGACATGTAAGATTATTGGATAGAATTCATAGAGTATTATAGATATATTAAACATATTTTATGGGTTTTTTCTCATCAAGAACTATTTGGAGGATTGATCCCTCCAAAATTGGACTCAAAACAGTGGGCAGGAGGCCCAAATTTGACATCAAGAGGAATGGGAGCGTAGGTGAAGCTTTCACTTAACTGGAGCTTGACTTCACTGAAGAGAATGACTACCATGGATGTCTGATTTGAAGCTATGGTGTTGTACATTATCTCTCCAACACCTGCAATGGAACATAAAGGGTGGAAGAAGAGAGGTGATGGAAGGAATTAGGGCACATCTCCCAAAGGTATGAGGTACATATCTCATTTGAAGCTATGATTCACATGAATACAAATCAATAATCAAAGAAAATGAGTAAAGGCACTCAAATTCCCTTTTTACAGATCCTTGTGTGACTTGTTGAGCAGGTATAGGTAATAGGTGACCTATCAGAGCAAGTCATTCACTTAGAAACCCTAACCCTAACCATGAATGCACCCTCCTTGATAATTTTAGAAAGTAGGTGTCATTAAGATTTTTCCTTGCCATTTTATTCCATCCAATTTAGAAACTGCGCCCTCCTCTGTCCCAAAGTTGCTATTTTCCCTTATGACAACTTTTCCTGGCTATCCTACTTTTGTGCTGAACTCCAAAAGGGAAACCGTGCCCTCATTTTCTACATTGTTGCTATTTTTCTTTATGACAACTTTTCTTAGATTTATTTCTTTTGTGACTGAACTCCAAAATGGAAATTGTGCCCTCCTTTGATCAATTGTTTCATCTTTTGTGTCTAGCTTCTTTTCTTTGGATGAGAATTTTCCTTTTTCCTATCTGATTTCTTTTTTCACACAGTTTCTAATTATTCTCCTTGGAAAGTTGGTTTTTCCATTGTGCCCTCCTTACATGGAAAGATTAATTCCACATATTATTTTCTCATTAATTAATTAATAATAAAAATAAAACTAAGTATAATCCTTATAGATAATGTTTTGACAAAATTCCCTAGGCTAGAGTAATTAATGTCACTTGTAACCCCTAGGTGTTTAGCATGGTCAACACTTTTGGTGGTCAAAATGTGGGTACATAAAAATCCCCCCCTCCCAAGTCAGCTTATCCTCAAGCATAAGAACTTCAGAGTGCTGCAAAATTTGTCCACCATGTTTCTGTTGCACCACTCTGATCATAGTCATTTCTTTAATGACCACTTCTTCAACAAAACTACCAACCCAGTTAAGGTAATTGAGTAAACTTCCTAGATCCCACTGCCTCCCCTATAAGGACCCAAATGTTGCTTCCCCTTTTTGGAAATATTCCATTCCAAAGAATGCCAGGATTCCATGGTTTTATCTGCCTCCTTCCAACCATCAGTAAAAGAAACAAAATTTTATCATTGTAGAGGTTGAAAATGAGGTTGTGAAATCACACCATCACACTGGAAGTTCATCTCTCCCCATGCCAAAATGAATATTTCTGAGACTCTCCCACCAGACATGGAATTCCTCGATGTGGGAACAAATCATATTGATTCTCTCCACCATATGTAACTCAATGTTCCAAGAAGCACCAAAACATACATCATTTCTGTTCTCAAGGAATAGGTGGTGATCCCCTATGGGGGTGCTCATCTCCAACATATCTCTACTCATCCAATCCATGGAATTTTGTGTACCCAGTGCATCCAATGGATTCCATAAATTTCTTGTCTGCTTCTAACATGATAAAAGATTGCCATGTGCATTTATGAGCCTGCTACAAATGCAAAGGAAACTCTTACCAATGTGATCCAAGCTTGCACACCATTTAGTCCCCATATTTGTAAAGTATATGCCTATCCAATCCATGTGTGGATGAATGGAATATAATGGAAACAATATGTTCCTACCTTTCTTAATAGAAGGTAATGGTGCATCCCTCAAGTCATCTTGAACACCTATGGGAGCCTCATGCTCCTCATGTGGCACCAACAAGGAAATTTCCTTCTCCCAATTTTCATCCCCACTTGATGTGGCTGAAATAGGAGTGTGAGTAGAATTGTGAATCAGATATTTTCAACCAATGTGGGCTCATCTAACTCATCCATGGAGAAGATACTCTCTCGAGAAAACAACTATTGTTTTCTATGGAAAAGAACAAGTGCTTGGTTCACTTCAAGCTTGTCTACAATGTCCTCAAGCACATGCAAAAATAAATGCATCTCATTATCCACCATCTCATGATATTCCTCCATATGACTAGGAATTCAATAAAATTTCTGAAAAAGGATGAATTATGTGTAGTAGGGTAGGTGAATTCGTTGCAACTCCTCATGAACTTGCTCTATATCCATCTTGGATTATTAGAGTGCATATTGAGTGCTCTTCAAGGAATATTGGGGGGTCAATAATTCTTGTGAAAGCTTGTAATTATCCTCTTCATCCTTCAAGTATTCTCCATGGAATAAATCAACAAGCTCAAGAAAACTATCTCTATCAGAAAGAAATTGGAGAAAATTACCTTTGGTGCTTGTCATGGCTTTCTGAAAGTTCTCCATGTCTTCGATGGAATATTTCTCCTCCAACTTCCAACAAAGGTTTGTCATCAATGCATGGGTTCCATGGAGTGTGTGTAAAGCATATTTAATCTTGCACTCACTCATATTCAATGAACCTTAAAGAAAATGAGGTGCTTGTTGCCACCTTTCACACACCTAGGTCATGTGGCAGAAATATTCAAGCCACTCAGTGTGTCCTTGCGGGCAAGTCTCAAGTCAAGGATGTCACCTTGTTCTTGACTCCTCTGTTTATGCTCAACTCCTAACGAAGCCAAGGGGGGTAGACCCTATTAAGTTACTAAGGCAAAATTATTTAGTATGGTGATATTAAATTGAATGAGTTACTTAGGATTTTGAAATTTAACCATAAACAACCATAGATGACAAGATACAAAATGAGCACACGAAAGCACAATGCT
>LPNX010267121.1:49521-63379 GCA_001517045.1 Pseudotsuga menziesii
AATGTGAAATATGAGTTGATTAAAATTAGGAGAAAGGGGAGAAATCCAGATATACTCGAGAGTACTTGGAGTATGTCCAAAACTAAACCGTCACAGCTACCTGCAAGGAACATGTGGGATGAATGGATTCTATGAGGCTATTGTTCATAATGCACCCACATGTGTAATAGAGATCGATGCCCCGAGGTCAATTTTCAGGAGTTCCCGCTTCCTTTGGGTATTTTGCCACCGTAATGGTTTGATCTAGGTGTTGGATTTTCACCTGATGGTTTGTTAGTTTGGGAGAGTGAATCCTAATTATTATAGTCACTCAAGTGCTATTGATGCAGCTTGACTAATCAGACAAACCACAGCCAAGTGCAGAGCATACACACCGGAGTCTTGTCAATTTTAGTAAATTTTAAGATGGGTGTTCTTGTTAAAAAGAAAAACCTCCAGGAACCTCTTTCGATCCAAGTGGATCTCAATTGGGGAATCAAGGAGGGGTTAATTTTATTATAGCTAATGAAACAATTGATGAAAAGGAAAACAAAGTTACACAATGCCGGTTTTCTAATTAGTCCTACCACGCATCTCTTTCCCCTTTCAGGTCAATCGGGAAGTCGTGGGGTAAGTATTAAGATTACTTCAAAACCTCAGATATGGAATATGGAAATGATTTAAATCAAAGTATACTACTCTATAGATTAGAACTATGGTATATTGCAAAAAGAGGAACGAAAAGAAAAAAAGAAAGACACGGACTCAAATCCCCCCAAGGGGGATGATGAATAGGCTCGAAAGAGCCTATTGGAAAGGACTTTTTATTTTTATTAGCAGTGACTTACAATATCAGAAAATTTAAATTTATTCACTTTGGTCCTTGTTATCTCAGATCCAAAGGCTTACAACAAGCTTGTAACAAGCTAGAATTAAAACACAGCGGTGGGGGAAGCTTCCGGGAAGCTCTGGTTCGTCCAAGAGTCAGAAATTGGGCAGAGTCTCCTTCTGTTTTTTGTTAGACCTGATAAAAAAATAGTGAGCAATTAAAATCAAATGTGCCCAAACACACTTTAAAAGTGTTTTGGGTCACCACACTAGTTACCGAAAAAAAACTAAGTAAATATTTGTTAAGTTGGGGTAATCTAGTTTTGCAAAGAAAAGAAACCAAGGAAAGCAAGCTTTCCTTGGGATCTTGGCTTGCTATTTGGGAAGCCAATGAGATGGGAAATTTTATTGCAGAATATGAAACTTTAAAGTACAGCAAAGGAAACTACCTTAAAATCAAGCTACAAATTTTCTTTAAAATGCTTGCAAAAAAAAGGATAATTTCAGCTAGATCTCTTAAAATATGACTTTATATGCAAAACGAAAATGAGATATAAAGTTAAGAAAGGATCTTAATAACTAGATCTATATGTAATTTCATTTGTGAGACAGATCTAAGCAATAATATTCTTTAAAAGTAACCAATTTGAAGAGAAATTAAGATTTTGGAGGAAGAGAGAGAAAGAGTGTTGGAAGCCTGGGAATGTTGGGATTTGGAGTCTGCTTTGGTGGAACATCGAGGGACTATGTCATTCAAAATATCTTGAAGATGAGGAAGATACAAACCAGCTCAACCTCTTCTACAAGTGATATCACCTGCAACTTGTAAATCCTTGCACAAACAGATGGTTAAAACATAGGTGCTGTTGGAAGAGATAATTGGAAAGCATGCAATTAAACTTAAAATACATACAAGTCCAATAGATATGAAACAAGAAGCAGTAAGAGAATAAATGAAACTAGAATAAACTCTTACCTTAACAGGAGGGAGCTCTCTTCTTCAAGGCCAACAATTAACTAGCAAAATCAGTGATAAATAACACAGATTATACCTCATAAGCATTTGACAATCACCATCCACACATGAATAGCATTACACCATAGATCTTGCCTCCAAAGCTTCTTTATTCTAGAATAATAAACAATACAATACAAGAGCAATAACACCTCAATCCCAGTTCTAACTAGCTTGGAAGAGGCTGCTTGTGCTTTGATTTATACAAAAACCAGGAGGTCCAGCCCAGGGGGGGCACAAATCCTAAGGAGACAGATCAAATCAGCTGATGGAGAGTCAATCAATGCAGATCTGAAGTTGAAATGAGCCTACTTGTCAATCAGGGGCTTGATTGAGCTGACACATCAACCCATAAATTGACACATCATTCCACAGAGCTCCCAAGAAGAGCCCACACACGTGGAGGAGAGAGAGAGGGTGTAATCCCCCCTAAAGGCTGTTGAAAATCAACTTTGGATCTGATTTGATCACCTCCTTCAGTCAAGGATTTGTCAAATCCAATCAATCTGGTTCAGATCTGACTAATTTGAATCAAATTGGCTGAGAATCCACTGATCTATGATTTTGGATTTGCTCCATTATTCACCAATTTAATAATTAAAATAATCAATAAATGATTTTTTGGGGCTTTCTCACCTGAGTGATGGAAAATCACTCAAAACCTGAAAAAAAGTGGGTCCATGTGTTTACATGGTGTTGTTAGCTTAAATATGAGCAAGTACATGACTGAAACTAATTATTTGGCCCACTTTTATTACAAAATCAATTTTTCCAATTAAACAATTAAAAAATAGCCTAAGTTTTGGAAAAATTAAATTTTAATAAAAAACACTGAAAAAACTAAAAAATTGAAAAATTGAAAAAACCTAAGGGGACTTAGACATGTTCATATGACTCAACCGTGATGTCTAGCATGTTTATACATTTACACATAGACTCTAATAACATCAATAGGCCTAAATGCCAAGCCGACCACCCCAACTTTGGAGGTATAGAGTGAAAAACTCATAAATTATCAGTCGTTTATTCAAAAACCAATAATAACCAAGGGAAAAAACACCTTGGGCTGATTGGATTGTCAAATAAAGTCTAAGAGACCGAGTCTTTTACATACACTATCATGCTAGAACATTTATAACAATTACCCCATGGGATATGAACATGTGATATAGTACAACAAGGCTTCCCAGAAGCAAGACTAAAGGTCTTCTGAAGTCCGAACAAGTTATCCTTGTTCGATTCACCAGGATCACTTGATCAAAAAACACTAAGTACAACTTAGGTGGTAACATTTTGGCTCCATCTGCGAGACGTGTGCTTGATCTAGTCTTTAAGGCAAGGAGAGGATATGAGAACACCATAATCTCTGGTTTATATACCTTGTAACAACATCTCAACTTGAGAAGAAAACTTTAGTAGCACAAGATTTATATAAAAACCAAATGAACCATCAAGCTGATTTATTTAAACAAAAGAAATGTAATTAAATAATTAAAAAAAACGTTTTATTATAGCTAAGTACAAAACGTAAATGAAGAAAGTAAATGCTCTCTTTTAGGAGCTTATTTTCCTACTCTAAGCATAATATAGAAGGTTAGGTGTAATAAAAAATCCAATGTAACCACCTAAGCATTTTATTAACATAAAAAATATTTCCTTGTCTTTGGTTACCAGCCAAAGTAAGGATACCTTATTCAAAAAATGCAAACCTACGTGATGGTTCAAAATGGGTGGGATGGATGGGAGATCACAGGCATGCATAGTATCATCAAGCTTCCTCCCAAACTGGTAATTGCTTGCGTAGGATGCTTCTATCCATGTCTGGACATGGTTGATATACAAATCAGAGTGATGAGGCAAATTGACTACACCATCATACTGATCATCGAGGCTTACTAGATGCTAATTTCCTGTATAAGCCCCAAGTGGCTCCAGATCATGAGGATACTCTATATGTGAAGATGATAGTTGAGACTGATATTCTACTAACTACATCACCTCTATCTTTTCACAACACTGCTTCTCCATGTCTTCATTATTGATACCTTTGTGCAGCTCTTCATGATATGACTCTGAATGATCATATAAGAGTTTTGAATACTCCTCTTCCATTCTAGGATTTTCCCAGGTCTCCAGATACATGTTCTCACCTTCAGATATGCCATAGATAGAAATATCGACAAAACCATCAAAAGTTTTTGGTTCATTATTTTCCTCTTTATTCATGTCACAGACTGGATTTTCCATGAATGTCCAGGACTCCTCATCAACATCTTTGTCAGAGATGAGGGAGTCTTCGTCATATGTATCATGCTCCAAGTTATACTTCTCCTCATTTTCATACTCATCTTCTTCAGAGAAAAGGTCACACGGCAGTAAACCTTCCAGAATGTCATTGTTATATTGAGAACACGTAGGAGTCCCATCATGTACATTACAGTTTTCATCATAAGTTTCACTATAATATTCTGCAATGGTTTCATCCTTAGGCTTGCACTGTTTAGCTAGTGACAAAGGGTAGGCCTGGCCTACCATGTATGCATGATCAGAATCGCCTGATGTTGTTTCCTGATTACTGACCTCGGCCATTCCATGTTCTATAACCTGGTTTGCTATATGGCAAGTGATTTCTTGGTGGAATTGATCACAAGGTCTACACCATGGAATGACTTCTTCTACCAGGTTAGTTGAGTCTAACTAGTTTGGAATCCTAGGTTATTGTTGAGGAGCTTTCTTTTGATACACCTGATGTTGTTTAGGCTGAAAGTTCCTAGGTCCATTATTTCTTTCCATTGTGATTATTCTATTCTGAATATGATTCGGTTGTGCAGACTGATTTTCCATGATTTGGTTTTGACTAGTAACCAATTCTTTTATCATGTTAGTTACCTTTTCCATGGGGTCTTTGGAGGTTTTCTTTTTCTCTAATTCAATAGATTTTCCCTTCTTTTTGTTGCATGAAGTGTTTCCCCTAGTGTAACCTGGAATGTTGGATTTTCCTGAAGACTGCATATTCTTTTCTATTTTCTCGGCCAATTCCTGAGCATTTTTTAGATCGGCCGGCTCTTTATCCCTTAACTGGTACCTCAAATCACCAGTGAAAGCTTTGATGTAAGATATGAGGATAGAGGCATCCCTTGGCTTGATTTCTCTAGGGAGGTCCGTAACCACACACCTGAACTTAGTGTTAAATTCATCCATGGTTTCATTCCCCATCTTCTTTATGTTATCAAGGGCAGCAAGCAGATGTCTTGGTTCTTTCTTTTCCCCCCATTTCTTCTTAAAACCCTCTAAGAATTCACTAAGAGTTTTATATGAATCATCATCTAGGTCGAAGTACCATTCTTCAGCATCATCTTCTAATGATAAAGCAAAGAGCTTCATTTCGACATTGTCATGGTCATGGGAAGCATCATTGCAATAACTGACCAGGTGCTTTTCAAACTTTTGAAGGTGAGACTTGGAAATGATGGCATTATTGCTCTAAAATATGGGGAGCTTCTTGATAGCATCTTTTGGAATGGCATGGGGAGCACCTGCTATCTGAGAAAATTCAAGGGCTTTGAACAATTCCGTCATTTCTTGAGATTGGTGAACATGACTCTCTACAAATATGTAATGGATATCTGAGAGGGATTGGTCTCCTAAATTTTCAAGGTTTCTACGGGAATTCTGCTATTCAATATTTTCGTAATAAACCTTTCAGGATCAGGGAGACGATTGAATAATTGTCGGCAGTTTCTTCGGTTAGAAATTCTTGGAGGGATGTTAGATAGTGGAGTCACCAGATGGATCGAGTTTTAATTTTTATGTTTTTTTTATGACTAGATCAATCAAAAGTTTTTTGCCTTTTTATTTGTTTAGAAAAAAGTTAATCTAAGTTGTACTCCAGAATAAAAAGATTTATCCCCGACAACGGCGCTAAAAAGTGTTGCTGCCTTTCACACACCTGGGTCATGTGGCAAAAATCTTCAAGCCACTCGATGTGTCCTTGGGGGCAAGTCTCGAGTCAATTTTGTCACCTTGTTCTTGACTGCTCCATTTAGGCTCAACTCCTAACGAATCCAAGGGGGGTAGACCCTATTAAGTTACTAAGGAAAAATTATTTAGTATGGTGATGTTAAATTGAATGAGTTACTTAGGAGTTTGAAATTTTACCATAAACAACCATAAATGACAAGATACAAAATGAGCGCACGAAAACAATCTTGAGACACAATATATATATATAGTAAGAAAATTGCTAGTGCCTTAAAATGGAGTCAATAGATAATCAATGTACTTGCACGTGCTTGGAGTGAATGTTTTGCAATTGCCTCTTGGTACGTTTTAAGTTAATGTGAAATATGAGTTGATTAAAATTAGGCAAAAGGGGGGGACTCTAGATATACCCGAGAGTACTTGGAGTATGTCCAAAACTAAACCATCATGGCTACTTGCAAGGAACATGTGGGCTGAATGGAGTCTCTAAGGCTATTGGTCATAATGCACCATAGGTGTAATAGAGATAGGTGCCCCAAGGTCACTTTTTAGGAGTTCCCACTTCCTTTGGGTATTTTGCTACCGTAATGGTTTGATCTAGGTGTTGGATTTTCACTTGATGGTTTGTCAATTTGGGAGAGTGAATCCTAATTATTCTAGTCACTCAAGTTTTTTTGATGCAGCTTGACTGATCAGGTGAACTACAACCAAGTGCAGAGCATACACATCAGAGTCTTGTCAATTTTAGTAAATTTTAAGATGAGTGTTCTTGTTAAAAAGAAAACTCTATAGGATCGTCTTTCGATCCAAGTGGATGTCAATCATGGAATCAAGGAGGGGTTAATTTTATTATAGCTGATGAAACAATTTATGAAAAGGAAAACAAAGTTACACAATGCAGGTTTTCTAATTAGTCCTATCGCACATCTCTTTCCCCTTTCGGGTCAATCGAGAAGTTGTGGGGTACGCATTAAGATTACTTTGAAACCTAAGATATGGAATATGGAAAATATTTTAATCAAATTATACTACCCTATATATTAGAACTATTCTAGATTGCAAAAAGAGAAATGAAAAGCAAAAAAAAAGACACGGATGCAAATCCCGCTAGGGGGGATGGTGAATAGGCTCGAAAGAGCCTATTTGAAAGGAACTTTTCTTTTTATTAGCAGTGACTTACAATATCAGCAAATTGAAATTGATGCACTTTGTTCCTTGTTTTCTGGGATCCAAAGGCTTACAAAAATCTTGTAACAAGCTCGAATTAAAACACAACGGTGGGGGAAGCTTCCGGAAAGCTTTGGTTCATCCAAGAGTTGGAAATTGGGCAGAGTCTCCTTCTCTTTTTCGTTAGACCTGCTAAAAAAACAGGGATAAATTAAAATAAAATGTGCTCAAATGCACTTTAAAAGTGTTTTGGGTCACCACACTAGTTACCGAAAAAAAACTAAGTAAAAATTTGTTAAGTTGGGGTAATCTAGTTTCGAAAAAAAAAAACCAAGGAAAGCAAGCTTTCCTTGGGATCTTCGCTTGTTGTTTGGGTAGCCAATGAGATGTGCATTTTTATTGCAGAATATGAAACTTTAAAGTACAGCAAGTTAAACTACCCTAAAATCAAGCTACAAATTTTCTTTAAAATGCTTGCAAAAAAGAGGATAATTTCAGCTAGATCTCTTAAAATATGCCTTTATATGCAAAATGGAACTGAGATCTAAACTTAAGAAAGGATATTACTAACTAGATATATATGTAATTTTCTTTGTGAGATAGATCTAAGCAATAAGATTCTTTAAAAGTAACCAAGTTGAAGAGAAATTAAGATTTTGAAGGGGGAAGAGAGAGAAAGAGTGTTGGAAGCCTGGGAATGTTGGGCTTTGGAGTCTGCTTTGGTGGAACACCAAGGGACTATTTCATTCAGAATATATTGAAGATGAGGAAGATGCAAACCAGCTCAACCTATTATATAAGCGATATCACCTGCAACTTGGAAATCCTTGCACAAACAGATGGTTAAAACATAGGTGCTGTTGGAAGAGATAATTGGAAAGAATGCAATTAAACTTAAAATACATACAACTCCAATAGATCTGAATCAAGCAGCAGTAAGAGCATAAATCAAACTAGAATAAACTCTTACCCTAATAGGAGGGAGCTCTCTCCTTAAAGGCCAACAATTAACTAGCAAAATCAGTGATAAATAACACAAATTATACCTCATAAGCATTTGACAATCACCATCCACACATGAAGAGCATTACACCATAGATCTTGCCTCCAAAGCTTCTTTATTCTAGAATAATAAACAATACAATACAAGAGAAACAACACCTCAATCCCAGTTCTAACTAGCCTGGAAGAGGCTGCTTATGCTTTGATTTATACAAAAACCAGGAGATCCAACCTAGAGGGGGCGCAAATCCCAAGGAGATAGATCAAATCAGCTGATGGAGAGTCAATCAATGTAGATATGAAGCTGAAATGAGCCTACTTGTCAATCAGGTGCTTGATTGAGCTAACACATCAACCCATAAACAGACACATCAGTCCACAGAGCTCCCAGGAGAGCCCACACATGTGGAGGAGGGAGAGAGGACGCAATTCCCCCTAAAGGCTGTTTAAGATCAACTCTGGATCTGATTTGATCACCTCCTTCAGTCAAGGATTTGTCAGATTGAGTCAATCTGGTTCAGATATGACTGATTTCAATCAAATTGGTTGAGAATCCACTAATCTATGATTTTGGATTCACTCCATTATCCACCAATTTATTAATTAAAATAATAAATAAATGATTTTTTGGGGCTTTCTGACCTGAGTGATGGAAAATCACTCAACATCTGAAAAAAGTGGGTCCATGTGTTTACATGGTGCTCTTAGCTTGAAAATGAGAACCTACACAATTGAAACTGATTATTTGGCCCACTTTTATTACAAAAACAATTTTTCCAATTAAACTATTAAAAAATAGCCTAAGTTTTGGAAAAATTAAATTTTAATAAAAAACACTAAAAAAACTAAAAAAATGAAAAATTGAAAAAATGTAAGGGGACTTAGACATGTTCATATGACTCGACCATGATGTATAGCATGTTTATACATTTACACATAGACTCTAATAACCTCAATAGGCCTAAATGCCAAGCTGACCACCCCAACTTTGGAGGTATGGAGTGAAAAACTCAGAAATTATCAGTCGCTTATTCAACAACCAATAATAACCAAGGGAAAAAACACCCTGGGATGATCGGGTTGACAAATAAACTCTAAGAGACTGAGCCTTTTACATACACTATCATTCTAGAACATTTATTACAATTCCCCCATGTAGTATGAACATGTGATATAGTACAACAAGGCTTCCCAGAAGCAAGACTGAAGGTCTTCTGAAGTTCGAACAAGTTATTCTTGTCCGATTCACCATGATCACTTGATCACAAACCACTAAGTACAACTTAGGTGGTAATAGTGCTAAAATATGAACCTCTTCTTCTTCACTGCAAATAACTCACAGTAACTTGTGCTTCTCTTCATGAATGTTTGTTTCTGCTTTTCCACTTGCAAGACTAGATGGTTCATAGCTCTCCTAAATGATTATAGGGGGATGTCAATTCTTGCCAATGTCAAGACTCACTTTTGATGTGTTTTGAACTTCATCTTTCTACAACATAGTACAACAATCTGAACTATATTCCTCCCTTTGCATCAAATTTTCTTCCTTCAGATTTCCTAGTTCACACCTAGCTGGTGGGGGCTTGTCTTCCACTTCAGTAGGAAGTTCAAATGATGATTTCATATCTAATTTTTTTTCTTCTTTTGGATCTGATACAAAATATCCCTTATCATCATTGAAATCATCACCCTCCTTTACACTGATTTGGTGTTCACCAATAGAGGAACTAGGAGTGAATTCTTTTCCCTCAGCATTGTCCTTCATTCTGCAGTACTCATAGGAAAGTGTAATATTTTGAATCTCCCATGAATTAGATGGATGAAAATAATCATGTATTCTGCAAAAATAAGGATAACATATCATCCATGATCTTCATATTACCATATTCCTGAAGTGATACTATGGTGGCTTGCTCGTCCACCAAAATTTCTGGTTCACACCCAAGAGGTGTGGCCTTGTTTTCTTCTTCATTATGTGGCTCCAGAGGTGACTATAACTATGATTTGTAATATTCTTTTGGATCTGATCCAAAATACATCTCTTCACCCATACATGAGCCAACATCCTTATTGGTGATCTGCAGATCACCCCAAAGAATTTGGAAGTGCATTCACCTTCCTTTCCTTCTTCCATGCAGTCACCTTGTAGTGTCTTGCACTCCACCTCAGGAATTTATTCCTCTACTTAATTTATATTATTATTCAATGAACTTGAGGCTTATTCATCAATGTGGTTAATGTAATTTCTGTTTTAAAAAATCCAAATATTCTCTTAATGATTGGACAAGCAGATGGATTTGATGAATCTTCCTTTTTTCCTCCTCTTTGTTAGAATAATCAAATCCATAGTCTTACCCACTTAGACATTAATTCATTTATTTTTGTCTTATTTTCCTGGTTCATGAGTCCCACCATGTGCAAGTTGCTAATTGCCTATCCATAGAGGTCAAACTTGCCATCTTTGACTCATGTAGCGCTTGGGAAAGCCTTAGGAATCAAATCTGCTTTATTCCTGGCCTCCTAGGTGCCCTTCTACTTTTTCTACTTTATTGACTACTTTTTCAGTATTTTAAGGCACATAGGAAAGCAAGATTAGGTGAGGTGAACTTGTTTTTTGCCCCTTTCATCCTCCACTCTTTCCTCCATGCAAAAGCATGTATGAGCTGCCATTCCACCACTCATTAGCTTGCCCATGCACCCTTACCAATTCGTGAGCCTCATGACAGATTTGGGATCAGCTTTTTACACCTATGGGGGATTTGCCTATTTTGGGTAAGCCTGCTTTATGCTAGTTTTGGATGCCTCCTTATGCATTCTAACTATTTATGTATTCTATATATTCAGCAACCTATGTTATTACAGGGTTGGCTATTGTACACTGAGTTAATATAATTTTGTGTTACAGCTCCATATTCAGTCTCCATTGTTGACAATTTTGCATGATCAATTGTAATTTGTTGTGAGTAAAATTAATCTATTTCTGGTCAGAATTTCTACATGGTATCAGAGCCATTGTAGGTTGTTACTCTCCTTCAAAAATTGTTTTGCAGGTTTGACATCAAGACTGGGAGCCTTCTACTGACAGTCGGGACAGATTTTCTAAAGATATGGATTCACAGAAAACTATCTTGACTCCCTTCAACTATTTTGAATGGAAAGCATAGATGGAGATCTTGTTGAGAGCGAAAGGCCTCTACAGGGTGACTATGGCTACAAAAGCAGAGCCCAATGTAGCTGCAGAGAAGATCAAATGGCACAATTGGAGAGATGAGGCCTATGGCCTCCTATGTCTCAATATTTCCCGAGACCTCCTTTTCCATCTCGATGGATTAACTTCACCGAATCAAGTATGGAGAAGCTTTCTGATATTTTTGGAAAGACAAATGAGATGAGGGGACATCAGATCGAGAATGAGCTGATTTCTCTGAGTCCCAGTAGCTTTGAATCCCTGCAGTTATATTTCTCTAAGTTCAAAGCACTAGTTTTGCAGCTGAAGCAGTGTGGTATCGAAAAGAAAGATGATCAGCTCGTATTGGCCATCCTCTCAAAGCTAGGACCTAACTACTCAGTCTTTGTTTCGACCTTCTATGCCACAAAACTCACAGCTCGAACCTGGAAGATGCCTAGACTTGGAGATTTCATGGAATCTCTCACACAAGAACAAGACAAGCTGGTGATGATGGGCACCATCAAACATTCCAAAGACCAAGCTTTGGTTGCTGGAGATTTGAGGGTGGATTCTAAAAGAAAAAAGAAAGCTAAAAAGCCACCTGAGCAAAGAAGAGACAAGAAGCAGTCTCTGGAGGATCAACAAGGTCCCAAGAAAAATACCCAGAAGAAGAAAAACAAAGGTGAAATGAACAATTGCTTATACTGTTCGAAGGGCAATCACACTGAAAGCTCTTGTATGAAAAAGTAGATTGATATGCTGACCAATCTCCTAGATAAGAATGGCATCTCCCTTCCAGAAATCTCAAAGAAGAGAGAAGGAGGATCAAGTTCCGATGACAGAGAGAGAGTTCATGCTCTAGTTGCTGGCACATCAAGCTCACCCAGTTTTATCATAGATTCTGGAGCTTCAAGACACATGGTTTTGACTAAGGAGGCCTTCTCCTCACTGGATATGTCTAAAGGACCATCTATTGTACTGGGAGATGACTCTCTCACTGAAAGTAAAGGAAAAGGAAGGATAGAACTTGATCATGGTAACTTCAAAAATGTGCTGTATGTCCCTGGTCTCGCCTCCAACCTTCTATCAGTGTACCAGATGACCCACACTGGGTCTCATAAGAAAGTCATATTCTCACCAGATGAAGTTGAGATCACAGAAATCTCAAGTGGAAGAATCATTGCAAAAGGAGTAGCAAATCATGCTCAAAAGGTATACATGTTTTCACACTTCCTGCCTTACTCAAACCCCTCTGCTCTTCTTATACATGCTAATGAAGCTAGCAAGCTATGGCATGAAATATTTGGCCATTTAAATTACAAGTATTTTTCTGATCTTAGTGAGAAAGATATGGTCATAGGGTTTCCCAAGATAAAATTTTCCAAAGGAGTCTGCCAAGGCTGTATCCTAGGAAAACACCCAGAGCACAAATTTGAGAAAGCCGGCCATGAGAGAACCTCTGCACCCCTCGAGCTGATTCACAGTGATGTTGCTGGCCCATTCCCTAATATGTACATGAGTCAGGCCAAATATGCATTGACCTTTATTGATGATTTTTCCAGGTATTGTTGGGTTCACTTCATGAAACACAAGTCAGAAGTTTTTGGCCTATTCAAAGTCTTCAAGGATTTGGTTGAAAACCATTGTGGAAGAAAACTCAAGGTACTCAGGTTTGACAATGATGGTGAGTATGTCAATACTGAGTTTATTAACTATTGTGTAGATGCAGGTATTCAGATGCATCATTCTATCCCCTACACACCACAGCAGAATGGTGTTGCAGAGAGGAAGAACAGATCACTGAAGGAGATGGCAACATGCATGATGGAGGCCAAAACTTTTCCACCAAAGTACTGGGCCGAAGCTATCAAATGTATAGCCTATATTCAGAATAGGGTGCCTCACAAATAGTTGGATGTCATGAATCCTTTTGAAGCATGGAGTGGGCACAAGCCAGATGTGACCCATTTCAGGATTTTTGGCTCAAAGGCATGGGCTAGAATCCCGACAGAGAAGAGGAAGGCTTTGCAGCCCCAAAGCCAAGAGTGTCTTTTTGTTGGATACTCTGAAGATTCAAAAGGGTACAAGTTGATAAATTTTATCACAAAAAAATCCTTCATTGAAAGGCGTGTTCAGTTTGAAGAAGAACCCCTTGCAGATGTGGAAATTGGTGAAGCCTCTTCACCACCTGAACCTCAAGAAGTAAGTAAAGAGTTTGTTGAACATGCTGATTCTGATTTTTATGATGGAGATGAGTTTATTTCAGACCCAAACATCCCCACAAGGCCTAAATGGGCAGCCAAGACACTACATGCAGCAGGACAGTTAGCTGGGGATCCCAATGACCCACGGATGACTAGATCTCAATTTGAGAGTGGTCTGTGCATGAAGGATCCTGAGTTTGCTGAAAAATGATATTTGATGGTGGATTCTGATCCTCAAACATATGAAGAAGCAGCAGGATATCCAATATGGCAAGCTTCCATGAATGAGGAGTTCAACTCGCTATAGAAGAGCAACACATGGGAGCTAGTGGATCTTCCTCCAGGGAGAAAACTAGTACAGTGTAAGTGGGTCTATAAGACCAAATTTGATGCTGATGGTTCACCAATAAAGAAAAAGGCTAGATTGGTAGCTAAAGGCTACTCATAGGTTCATGGCATCGATTACAATGAGACTTTTTCCCCAGTGGCAAAGATGGATTCAATCAGGCTAGC
>LPNX010267121.1:63574-88238 GCA_001517045.1 Pseudotsuga menziesii
AAATATTTCAAAGCAAGCAAAACTCCTTTCCTTTCAGGAGTGAAGCTAGAGGAAGATGATTCTCCACCGATGGTAAACAACACTTTGTATAGACAGTTGATTGGATGTTTATTGTATTTGACACATACTCGACCTGATATTTGTTATGCAGTCAGTGTTGCTTCTATATTCATGGATCAGCCCCATGAGATCCATTGTAAATCAGCCAAGAGGATCCTTAGCTTTGTTCAGGGAACAAGGACACATGGGATTTTCTATAAAGCCAATTCTGATCTTGAGTTAATTGGTTTTACTGATAGTGATTGGGCAGGTGATAGCATAGATAGGAAGTCCACTTCAGGTTATTTGTTCATGCTTACAGAAGGGCCAATCAGCTGGTCAAGCAAGAAACAGAGTGCCATTGCACTCTCATCTACAGAAGCTGAGTACAGAGGAGTTGTCAATGCAACAACTTAGTGTTTATGGTTGCAGGGTTTACTTGGAGAGTGTGGTTTCGAACCTGAGTACTCAACTACCATATACTATGATAACTAGAGTACCATTCGAATCTGCAAAGATCCAGTTCAGAAGTAGAGAACCAGACACATTGAGATTCACATGCACTACATCAGAGAGCTTGTGCATGATGGCACCATTCACCTACTCTTCTGTTCATCTTCAGAACACGTAGCTGATATCTTCACCAAAGAATTTTGTGAGAAGACATTCAGCAATCTCAAATCACTGCTAGGGATTGCTGATCATGCTATCAAAGCATGAGTGGAGACAAGATTCTACAATTTTGTTTTACAGTCCATGCTTAAGGGAGGATTTTCCCAAGTTGGTTTTGCCTCTTTCCTTGGTTCATATGGACTTGCAGTATGTAAAAGGGTGACTAAGCCTTGTTGCTAGGCCCTATATTTTGATTTATTACTCATAAATTCAGGCTTAAGGGGGGGTGTTATAATAATCAAACCCATAGTATTACCCACTTAGACATTAATTCATTTATTTTTGTCTTATTTTCCTAGTTCATGAGTCCCACCATGTGCAAGTTGCTAATTGCCTATCCATAGAGGTCAAACTTGCCATATTTGACTCATGTAGCACTTGGGAAAGCCTTAGGAATCAAATCTTCTTTATTCCTAGCCTCCTAGGCACCCTTCTGCTTTTTCTTCTTTATTGACTGTTTTTTCAGTATTTTAAGGCACATAGGAAAGCAAGACTAGGTGAGGTGAACTTGTTTTTTGCCCCTTTCATTCTCCACTCTTTCCTCCATTAAAAAGCATGTATGAGCTGCCATTCCACCACTCATTAGCTTGCCCATGCGCCCTTGCCAATTTGTGAGCCTCATGACAGATTTGGGATCAACTTTTTACACCTATGGGGGATTTGCCTATTTTGGGTAAGCCTGCTTTATGCTAGTTTTGGATGCCTCCTTATGCATTCGACCTATTGATGTATTCTATATATTCAGAAACCTATGTTATTACAGGGTTGGCTATTGTACACTGATTTAATATAATTTTGTGTTACAGCTCCATATTCAGTCTCCATTGTTGACAATTTTGCATGATCAATTGTAATTTGTTGTGAGTGAAATTAATCTATTGCTGGTCAGAATTTCTACACTCTTTTGGGTCCAGGTGGAAACCTTCATGTTTATACCATAGTAGGGATATCTAAACATATTCTGTATCTCAAGAGTGCAGTACTCTAAAAAATATAACACCTCCCTTATCTCTTCTTTCAAGGCATAGTATTCCATGGAATACTAGAATGGATCCTTAGAGTTCCCTCCACTGAACATTTGGCTATTCATGCTTGTATATTTCTTCCAAAGATATAGATCATAAGCTAGCTAAGAACCAAAAATGATCAACATCATTACTACTACCTCTACCTAAGGTACTGCATGAGGACTCTTCATATCCTTCTTCTTCATATTGCTCAAGGTATTCTTCAATCATTGGTAGGAGCCTCATGGGTGCAACTTGACTTAATGCTCTGCAATGTTAGTCAACAAAGAGCCATATTTCCATAGGATGAGCCAAGGAAAGATATCTTATACCACTGTAATGTTCTTGTTGTATATTAAATTAAAATTTCTGAACCAAACTTGTGCATTCAATGAGTCAAATTGGAACTAGGAAAATATGGGTATTTTGCTGAGAAATAAATACACAGGGTAGAGGATGATGGAAGAAATAAAAGAAAAAATTCAGAACTGATAGAGTGTCTTCCCTAACACATTTAGGTTAGGGACCATTCAGGTTTCATATTTGGATAATCTGACACTTACTCCCACTTTTCTAGGTCATCTAACCGTGAAACTAGGAAGCACGTTTCTCATGTCCAATCAACCAGGGGTTAAGGGAACGGTTCATAGGTGTGGTATGAATGATAAAATGGATTAAATAAGGTTCCAAACAGTAAATTACATATCTGGAGTGATCTGAGGTCATTTGGGGTGATTTGGGTAAAATTGGCAATTTTGGCCCAGAGAGGTTGTGTGTAGTGGAGGATTCCCAAATAGTGTACAACTCCAACTAAATTAAATTTTGATGGTATGTATGGAAATAGGGGTAATTTAAAAAAATACATCAACTTGCAGAATGGAAAATGGATGCACATAACTCTCTGAATTAACAAAACTCTGAAACTAGTAATTTTTTACTAGCCATCTAGCATAGGTGTAGAAAAATGCATAAATTTTGTATCATAAAGATATCAGGTCTGAGAATGGAATTTAAAAGAGAATAATATATCTTCACTTAACACATTACACCATTCAAATTCATTCTCATGTCCATTACTCATCTATCATTTCTTTAAATTGATAAAAAAACCTCATTTAAGGACAAAATAGAGCTTATTCACGGAGAAATTGACATGTAATCTTATTGGAAAGAGTGATTACAGTATTATAGAGATATTAAACAGATTTTATGGGTTTTTTCTCATCAATAAGTATTTGGAGGATTGATCACTCCAAATTTAAACTCAAAACAATGGGAATGAGACCCGAATATGACATTAAGAGGGATGGAAGCGTAGGTGAAGCTTTCACTTCACTGGAGCTTGAATTCAATGAATAGAATGGATTTCATGGATGTATGATCTAAATATATGGTTCTATACATTATCTCTCTAACACCTGTAATGAAACAAAATGGGAGGAAGAAGAGAGGGGATGGAAGGAATTGGGGCACATATCCCAAAGGTCCGAGGTACATCACTCAGTTGAATCTATGATTCACATGAAAAAAAATCAATAATCACCCAAACTGAGAAAAGGAGATTGAATTTCCTTTTTATAGATCCTTGGGTGACTTGTTGAGCAGGTATAGGTAATAGGTGACTCATGAGAGCAAGTAATCCACTTAGAAACCCTAACCCTAACGATGAATACACCCTCCTTGAGAATTTTAGAAAGTAGGTGTCATTAAGATGTTTCCCTATCATTGTATTCCATCCAATTTAGAAACTACACCCTCCTTTGACCCATTGTTTCTATTTTCCCTTATGACAAATTTTCCTGGCTTTCTTATTTTTGTGACTGATCTCCAAAAGGGAAACTACGCCCTCCTTTGGTCCATTGTTTCTATTTTTCCTTATGACAATTCTTGGCTTTCCTGCTTTTGTGACTAAACTCCAAAAGGGAAATTGCGCCCTCCTTTGATCAATTGTTTCCTCTTTTGTGTCTAGCTACTTTTGTTGGGCTTTTAGCATTTCCTTTTTCCTAACTGATTGATTTTTTCATACAGTTTCTAATTCTCCTCCTTGGAAAGTTTTATTTTCCATTGTGTTAGGATTATAATCCTCGCTTGTCCAATTTGGTCAATTATGTCTAAATCAGGAGTCCTAACATTTTATATTTAGTCACTAGCACCATTGGGTCCACTTGGACTAATTGGGGCACATTTACGAGTTAATAAAGTGTGATGAACACTAATTGAGGCCAACTTCCATTGATTGCACTTGCACACATTAGTTTAGGAGCCTCCTAGATCAATCCCTACAAATTAGGAGCCACTGGGAGTGCTGACACCAACCTCCATTAGTTGAGTTCAGTTGGTGACTAGTCAAGCTCAGTTAGGAGTCAGTGACATTCAATTCTACTCAGTTAGCACTAGATTTTCATGGTTGCATGTAGGTGAGGCACATTTAATTACCTACCTTAGTCAGTTAGACTAGTTAACACTGAATTAGACACTTGAGTTGGGATTTTGAACTCCGATAATGATTTAGACAAGGTCAGTTAACTATACAGTCAAGTAGAGTCAAACCAATTCAAATTTCCTCAAATGGATTCAAATTGCACGAGGATATTTAGCCATTGTACTTCATTGTAATTAATTATCTAATTACTTTTGATTAATGAAATCAATCACAGTTCCAAGCCATTTTTGCAATGTTTCATTCTTCAATTTCTGAGTAAAATTGTATGATCTATCTTGTGAGTTGTGTGTTGGTCCACATATCTATGTGCTCAATTTAATATGGAATCATAGCCTCGATAGGACAAGGCACTTCTCCTACTACAGATTCATACTTGGATCATATTTTTTTTGAGAAAAAATCCTCCTTCTAGTACTGTACCAGAAGCACAAAATTTACCACTTAATATCCCAAGTAAAGGAATTGTTGATCAAGCTCGATTGATCAACTATGTTAGGTGTGAAGAAAATTACAAAAGTCCAGGATGTTGACCTTAATTTGTCTCTTTGATTGTGTGATTAATAGGTTTTTCAGTCTCCTTCACTACATTCACTACAACAGCTCAGTCTCCTTCACCGCATTTAGAAATGGCCCCTCCATTGGAGCTTCTCACTCCTTTCAACTACCACCAATGGAAGGAGGACATGGAGATGCAAATTCACTCCAAAAGAATATTTAGACTCACAACGGAGATAGAGGTAGAGCCAGTTCATTATGTTGACAAAGAAAAATACTGGATTAGGCTTGATGAAGCATATGGATGCTTGTGCCTCTCAATATCAAGAGATCTTCTCTTCCACATCAATGAATTGAAGACTCCCAAGCAGGTTTGGGAGAATATTTCTTCGTTGTTTGATAAGTAGGCTGAAATGAGGATCTATTAGCTAGAGAATGAGCTGATTTCTCTTCATCCAGTCAATTTCAAAACACTGAATGGCTTCTTCACCAAATTCAAGCTCTTGGTGTTCCAGTTCAAGCTGTGCAAGGTTGAGAAGGAGGATGATCAACTAATCCTTGACATCCTCTAAAAAATTGGTGCATACTACTTAGTATTTGTATCAACCTTTCATTAAAGGAAGATCACTACTCCAAATTGGAGGATCACCAGTCTTAATTCCTTCATTGAATCTCTCACCCATGAGCATGACAAGTTGATCCAAATGGGGATCATTCGATCTTCCAAAGATCAAGCACTAATTGTTGGAGGACATAAGATTTCGAATGGTAATGGAAAGCTAAAGGATGAGTCTCATGTGGAGAAAGAGTGGTCAAATGAGCATTCAAGTTTGAAGAGAAGAAAGAAGAATGGCAAAGGAAAGACCCTTTGTTATTACTATGGAAGGGGGCTTTCATCTAGAAAGCTCCTATATGAGAAGAACAATTGATGAAATGGCTCTTCTTCTGATGAAACATAACATTAGTCTACCTAATAGCGTAAGGAAGGTTGACCATAGAGAAGAAACTGAAGAACATGAAGAGACATGCCATGCACTGAAAGATAGCTGTTCAACAACACATGCCTTCCTCATTGATTCTAGAGCTTCCAATCATATGGTTGCATCCAGAGAATCATTCTCTTCTTTACAATATTTTGATGGTCCTAATATTCAGATGGGTAATAACAGCCAAATTCGAGCCAAAGGGAAGGGTTCTATCAAGCTTGAACATGGAAAGTTCAAAGATGTGCTTTATGTGCCCTCCTTAGCTGCAAATGTGTTAACTGTATGCCAGATGACTCATAATGGCTCTCGAAAGCGAGTGATATTTGGTCCTGACTCAGTGGAGATAAAAAATATATCTACTGGGAACACCATAGCGAAGGGTGCTGCAAATCATGCCTCCAAGGCATATGAGTTCTCACACTTCATGTCATTTTCTGATCTAGTGCACTCTCAGCTACCACTTGAAAGGGAAGGTAAAAAAATTCCATCTAATTCTTTTGCAGTTTCCACTAGTATTGCCGAACCAACTGTATCAGTTTATGACATTGAGATTCAGGGTGATTCAGATCCATATCCAGTCCCTACTCCCAAGCGAGAAGCTAGGAAGATGACTGGAAATCCATCTGACACACAGAAGACAAAGAACCTTGTGCTATGTCATGCAATATTATCTCCTTCATAGATATGCAACAAACTCCCTGTGAGATGCTACATGGCAAGGTCTGATCAGTTACACTGCCTTCAGAAGAATAGAGTGGAGCATACACCTCTTCATCCAGAAAGAGGAAAAGGTTACAATCCTCCTTCCTTCCATCATCATTTTGGGAGAAGATGGAGAAGTCTACATGCGAGGCCCCAGGATACCTATGTATAGAATATCATGCATGCTTCTTCGTTGCATCATAGAGATGAAGGTTGCAACAACATATTTTCAAGTTTTTCAAACTTGAATCCTGATTCTATCTGCTTAGTTAGAGGGGGGCATTTTTTCGCATGTGGTTTTTTCCCTAGCTCCTTATATTGAGCTGTCACTTTACTTGTTGTAATGGGTGACTTATGGTATTAGTTACCAGGTGTTACCACCTAAGTTGTACTTAGTGGTTTTTTATCAAGTCAGCCTAGTGATCCGAACAAAGTTTTTTTGTTCAAACTTCAGAAGACCTTCATAAGTGCTTCTGAGAAGTGCTTGTTGTACTATATTACATGTTCATACCCCATGGGGGAATTGTAATAAATGTTCTAGCATGATAGTGTCTGTAAAAGACTCAGTCTCTTAGACTTTATTTTTCAATCCGACCAGTCTAGGGTGTTTTTTCCCTTGGTTATTATTGGTTGTTGAATAAATGGCTGCTAATTTCTTATTTTTTCACTCAATACCTCCAAAGTTGGGGTGCTCAGCTTGACATTTAGGCCTATTGAAGTTATTAGAGTCTATGTGTCAATATATAAACATGCTAGGCATCATGGTCGAGTCATATGAACATGTCTAAGTCCCCCTAGGTTTTTAATTTTTTAAAGTTTTTAAATTTTAATTTTTCCACAAAAACTTAGGCTATTTTATAATAGTCTAATTGGAAATTTTGGTTTTGCAATAAAAGTGGGCCAAATAATCAGTTTCAGTCACGAGGGTGTTCATTTTTAAGCGAAAAGCACCATGTAAACCCATAGACCCACTATTTTCAAGTTTTGAGTGATTTTCCATCACTCAGGTCAGAAAGCCCCAAAAAAACAATTATTGATTATTTTAATTAATAAATTGATGAATAATGGAGCAAATCCAAAATCCTAGATAAATGGATTCTCAACCGATTTGATTGAAATCAGTCTCATTGGCACTAGATTGAATGGATCTGACAAATTATTTACTGAAGGAAGTGATCTGGACAGATCCAGGGTTGAACTTCAGCCTCCTTTATGGGGAATTGCGCCCTCTCTCTCTCTCCTCCACACATGTGGGCTCTTGTGGAAGCTCTGTGGTTGATGTGTCAGTTAGCAGGTTGAAGTGTCAACTCAATCAGCCCCGATTGACAAGTAGGCTCAGTGGAATCTCAATTCAGCTTCATATCAAGTAATGATGGACTCTCCTTCAGCTAGAATGGTCTGTCTCCTTGGGATTTGTGCCGCCCCTGGGTTGGATATCCTACTTTTTGTATAAACAGAGCACAGATCACCTCTTCCAAGCTAGTTAGAATTGGTATTGAGGTGTGTTGGGACGTGTACTTTAAGGGTCTTTAGTTTTGGTAACTCCGCAGTTTTTGTAAGTTGTAAGCGGAGTTACGGCTCAAAATAGTCTTAGGGGTGTTGGGGTTAAGTTAAAGCTTTCTTATTGTAATAAACCCATGGTTTACGTCCAGGGTTTAGGATT
This sequence comes from Pseudotsuga menziesii, assembly GCA_001517045.1. Taxonomy (NCBI): domain Eukaryota; kingdom Viridiplantae; phylum Streptophyta; class Pinopsida; order Pinales; family Pinaceae; genus Pseudotsuga; species Pseudotsuga menziesii. The sequence continues at coordinate 71,582 of LPNX010267121.1, forward strand.
TGGGGTGCCCATGGTTTTTGTAATAGTGCACTGTCTAAATATGCACTTATGTAAAGAAGTGAGGTTAGGCTTTTTGTGAAAGAAGAATTAAGGTGAAGCTAAGGCTATTTTGTAAGAGAAGGTTTAGTCCCAGCTGTGTGCGTGGATGACCTATGCAGCTGTGTGGATAGAGGGTTTTGGTATAGTGATTAGAAGATCTGCAGCTGTGTGCACAGAGGCTTGCAGCTGTGTGCACAGCTTTAAGGACTTGAAGGGATCTGCTGCTGAGTGCGTAGATCAGAACTATGACTTGTAAAGAAGTTGAATAAAGCGCAGTTCTGTGGATGTAACCCCTACACTGGGGGTGAACCATGTTATATCTGGTGTTGTGGTTCCTTGTGTTATTTCTATTGTGTTTTTTTATGCATGATTAACTAGATATATCTGATGAATAAGATCACTACTAAAATACTTGCTTCGCTGTGAATTCCCAGTAAAGGGTTGTGCAAGTCACTGCTTGTTTATTTTATCTGCAAAGTTATATTCATGAATGTTGGAGCTCTATGTTAATTGATTATAAGTTATTAAAGGCTAAAGGTACAGTAATATCCCTCTTCTGCTTGCAGAAACCTGATTCTGCGGCACCCCATAGCTGTTTCGGGTGAGACTGCAACCTGTTCGTAGGTTGTTAATGAAAGGGCCAACACTGTGGGTCTTTTCTTGGTGCGAAGTAAAGGTTTACAACCCAGGTCTGCCCTATTACCCAACAAATTGGTTCCGTTTCCGGTTGAAATCAGTATCTGCTCAAGAGGGTTTTAAGTCGTACCTCGAGGGATATGTTATGGAGACCCTCTGTGAAGGAAATCGGTGATTGGCTTGATGAGACTTATCTGAAATTTGCTGAGCAAGAGAACAAAGATCCGCGTCATAGTGCAAGAGACTTTTTACAAAGGTATGTTTTTGGTGATGTTTATGGAATTTTCTTTGCTAGTATCCACATAGAGTTGCACTAGTGGTTGTCTATATTGACAGAGAGAAGGACGAATTTCCAATAACGTCAGTTTCTTGTTTGGACCCCTGCGAGAATTACTATATTGAAAAGGGTGAACAACGAGATATCGCGTGCTGTTGATTTCTGGACAACGTGAACTCTCGAAGATTTTGTGACAGATTTTGCCATCGACACGAGTACTTCCTTTAGTGAAGCCGAGCGACAGTTTTTCAAAGGCCCAAGGGGTAAGTTTTTGAATTCATTTGGTTTAAAAATTAAAATGCTATTAGCTGAAAAAGGTATATTTCTCATTGAATCAGACTGTTAGATTTGGTATTACTAACCTATGTTTGCAAGTGAAAACATATTCGACAAGCAAAGTGGTTTGGTGTGAAGTGGCAAAAGGTACAAGAGAGATTTTGGATCTTATTCCCTAGGCCAGCATACCGCGTATTCTTTTGAAAATCCTGCAGACTCTGAACCCGAAGAATCCCCTTCTGTTGGAAACCCTCCGGTCACCCCGCAGCCTAGACCTGTTAGCCCTGAGAACCTGTCGTAGTCCGAAAGTCACCCTAGCCTGAGCACTCCTGTTGCAGGTCAGTCTACCCCAGTAAGTTCCCCCCCACTTGCTCCTAGTCCCCCTCCCTCCCCCCCTAGACCTACAATGGCCTACATACATGATGACATTAAGCTCCCTGTTTTCAAAGGAACTGGATCAGAGGATCCAGAACAGTTCTGGTTTTTATGCAAAGCAGTCTGGAATGCTAAGAACATTACAGATCAAGATGTTCGAAGGGCATAGCTCGTTACTTCTTTCAGGGACCGGGCTTTGACCTGGTTCATGAAATTCTCCAGTACTCAGAATCATGCCTTAGATGATATTAAAGCAGCAATAATCAAAGAATTTAAGAAACCAAAATCAGAGTCGCAGTGTATCACTAAATTGAAAGAGATTCAGCAGAGGCGCGGTGAATCAGTGTGGGACTTTGACCAGCGGTTCAAAGTTCTGCTCAACCAGGTCAGTTTCACGATTGGACCTGAACAGCACAAGGAATGGTTCATTACAGTGCTGCTACCACATATTAGAAATCCGCTCATGCAATAGAAGGTTGCTGATCAACAAGAGGCCCTGGAAATTGCAATGAAGCTTGAAATTGCTCCTGTTCAGGATAATTCTGGTATCGCTCAAATCCAAGCACAGTTGGAAGCCATGGCACTAGAGCTGCGCGACATGAAGAAAGGAAAAACCAGTCATGAATAGGTTTGGTGTACACACTATCAGACAGAAGGTCACGATAAGGATCAATGCGCTGTGGTAAGAAATTACCTGAATACTGGTGTGCCAAACCCATTCAACCCTATTGTTCTATACTATGAAATTTGTCGGACAACTGGCCAGCATCGACCCGAGAATTGCTATCTACTACAGAGGTATGTGCAAGTCCCCAAGAACCCCTACTGCAAGTTCTGTAAGTCCGTAGGACATAATGAAGATGAGTGTCGCAGTTATGACCTGCTGAAAGAACGCACCTATGACGCCTATCGGGTACAAAATGAAGGATAGAGCAATGATGGCTATGGCTACCACGGGGGTGCATCCGGTCTAGGTGCTTTTGGAGGTTGTGGCCATGGTGGTCTAGCTGGTAGAGGCTGTGGCCAGGTGGTGTGTTATAACTACAACCAAGCTGGGCATCTGGCTCGCGACTGTCGGAACCTGACTACGACATGTCGGTATTGCTGAGCCGTAGAACATGTGATCAAGCAGTTCCCGCAGTTGATAGCTAAGATTCAGGTAAGAAACAGTGGCCCTACTCAGAATCTTCAGCTGATTTCTATCAAGCAAAGGCTTGCCCCAGTAATTAATGTTGTTACATGGAGTGGAGCTACGACACATATACAGAACCTGGAGAAACCACCTGCTACGGCTTGGGTGCGTAAGGCCCCAGAGAAAGTCCCGAAATTTAATATCGGAAGAGAAAAAGAGACATTCATGAATGCCAAAAGAGATTTTCCTGATCTGAGCACGACTGCAGCACCTGCGCAACCACGTCAGCAGCAGTCGCAGCCGTAAGAAGCTTCGACGGGTAAATCAGGTACACTGTCTTCCTTTTTATAGAGCTATATGAAACTCCTAAGGAATCAAAATGCTTTAGAGGAATTGCAAAAGGTGATTGCTTCCTGTGAACCTCAGAAAAGTACTGGTAGGGAAAAAACCCTTAATAGAGTCAGAAGAACTGGGAGGGAAATGAGATTGAATGCTTAGATAGGAGAATATGACATGATTGATGTCATTTTGGATTTAGGATCAGAAGTTAATGTCCTAACCAGATAGACCTGGGAACAAATGGGAAAACATGTTCTGGAATGGTCCCCCATACAGTTACGGTTAGCCAATCAGTAGAATATTGTGCCCCTAGGAATATTCCCTAGTGTCCAAGTAGATATTGATGGAGTTTGTACTGCAGCAGACTTTGAAGTTATTGAGCTCATTGATGACAGCAACCCCTATCCAGCCCTACTTGGTATTGAGTGGGAAATGGAAAATGCTGCAGTCATTAACCTCAAGAAGAGACATATGACCTTCGAAGGGAAGGGTCTGAGAGTTATAATACCATTGGATTCCTCTCAAGGAGAAAGGCACATAGAACCACTAAAAAATGAAGATCAGGATGTGTTGGACTAGATCTATAACATCACCGCGAAGGAAGAAGATTATGAGGATCCTCCTGCAGACGGTTGGGAGTCTGGTAGCTCCTGCATGACAGATTCTGAGGATGACTTAGAAAGTTGGCATAATTGATTGTATGAGCTATAGCGACATAGATGTGCCAGAATTACTAAGTCCCTCAGAAGGCTTAGTTCACAAACAAGATCCTTACCCATTTGTGAGGGTTCGACAGACCCATAAGTTCTTATTGTGCCAGATTCACCGAAAATGGTGACTCTGGAGTCAGCATTTGGAGCCACCACAGCTAAAGGGTGGAATAGCTGAAAAAAGTACATTCCTAGTTGGGAAGCTTGTCAGAAAATCCTTTACCTAAGATTTGGGGGTCAACTCCAGACAAGACGCAGCTAGAACAAGGGGCAGAGGAGCCCGCAGGAATACATGGAACACTGTTACGAAGCAGGGAAACATGTATCTCGTACAGATTGGGTTCATAAGGTTGTACATATCCAGGTACCCATAGCAGCGAACCGGTATATGGAGGGTGGGCTTTGGCATGCTATTGTGACTCGTGACAAAGCAATAGCCCAGTACCGACTTAGTTGGGTGACACAACAAGTGAAAGGATCGGAGCTCACCACTTGGTCACAGCATCTACCAGGGTATGTCGAAGAAGGTTCTTATTGTGACGCAGCTGCAGTACCGATTGTGCCGCAGCCCAAAATCCAACCGTTGGAACTCTACCAACTTGACGGCGCCGGCACTTTAATTGTCTTAAATGCCTGTCCTAGTGATATCCGCCGAAATCTAGCGCCATGGAAATCAGATCTCTATCAGATTTGCTACCTTCAATGCACATTTATGGCTGATGTGGTCGTTGGATTGCATAAAAAGTCACTTGAGCAGGGGGAAAGTGCATTCCGTATTTTCTTGTTTTTTACGATTAAACCCATGTCCGCTGAGCAAGAACTTCAGGACTTGTTGAGAGAATTTGAACAGACGAGTCTGTAGCACATTTTTGCCTGCCCACCTAGACCTGCAACCCGTGAAGAGACTCTACCAGCACCAACTCCACCAATGCAAACGCGGTCTGCCAGGAAACAGTTCAATCCAGAAGTTCATTCTAAGTGAAATGAAGATCGACACAAACAATCTGGGCAAAAATCAGAGGATCCTGGAATGGATCCGACTGGTTCAATAGAAATCCCAAGTGATGTAGAGGAGAATATTGCCCCACGGCGACCACCATATATCCCGTCTCTTCGACCAGGAGTTAAACCACCTCGACGGAACAAGCAGTTCATGATAAGCACCCCTTCTCTGCCATGGGGTGTGCAGCTGGTTGGGACCATGACAGGAAAGATAGACCGGCTTAAGTATGCCGACCATGATACAAGCGATCGTGACAAGTTTCCACAGTTCGCACCAGGAATGTATTTTCACTTTGTCAAGTACGATGAGACCGGGGTGACACTATTAGAAGTCAAACGGTGGGATGCCAGCTTGGATCAAGCTAGTCTGCTGAAGATGCTCGATGTTCCCCATTTTGGTCACGGCCCACAGGTGACTGTAGTAGTCAAGCAGCTGCTAGGCCTAGTTCATGATGGCCACCTATGGATAGGAGGCAAGAAAATTCCTATCAATGGTGAGCTCATTCAAAGGATCACTGGCTTACCAATAGCAGGGCCTAACCCGGCGATAGAGGTCCCCTCGAAGCATGAGGATACGAAGCTAGCACAAACCATGAAGGAACGCTTCAGCCTCATGAAGGGAAAATGCGGGTATCACACTTCTGCGATTCAGGAACATCACATTCGCTTTGCAGCTGAGCTCTTAGCATGCAAAGTCATACAGAAGTGCAGACCAACTGAAGTACCTGCCCTGGTTATCAGAATCTCTATAAACTGCGCCAAAGGTTACAGCTACAACTGGGTAGCATATGTTGCGAGGGAGTTCATGGAAGATGCTCACGATGCGCAGGAGAAGGGTAGGCCCTTCCATTACTCATGGTTGCTCGTCCTCATCGCACTAGTAGGGTGGCAAGAACCTATAGAGCCACAGTTTCCTAATGCACCAGAACACATGACTGGCACAGCCAGGTACACATCACTGTGGCTTTCACAGGATAAAGTACATCAAGAGATGACAAATTATGTATTTTCCTTTTATATGATGAATATCCAGTATGAGATCGCAAAAACCCCACGGCTCAGTAATGAGCTATTCTCTCAATATGACAGCGCAGCCACCTTCAGCGTCGACATGCATTATACTTTCATCCAGGCTCGCGCAGATCAAAAGCATCAATGGTTCAAGCTACCATATGTAGTCACTAAGGGTGATATCCAGGTAGTAGTTCAGCACTGGCCGACTGATTGGTTGAAAGATGTAGGGAAGAAACCTCATATTCCAGTTCCCATAGTTACCAATATGGGCACAGGCCCTAGTAACACACAGCAGCAAGGTCCCCTGGAAGACAGCGAAGAACAGACTGAGTCGCAACAGCATGATAGCAACCAGGGTGGAGAAGTCGAAACTGACGAAGAAGAAGGACATGACTCAGTCAAAACTATTCCAGATCCTAATAGGTAGGAGAAGCGCAAAACACCAGAAGTAGAGGAAGTAAACAAACCGCAGCACCGAAAGAAAACAAAGGCATCCAAGGATAAGAATGTCGATGATACACCCGGATTGACAAGCGAAGAGCTTGATGTGGCTTTGTCGAAGTCCACAGAAGTCCTTACTAAGAAATGGTCAGAATTTTTCACTACGCATTTGGATGCCATCAGTGGTGTCACACAGTACATATCGGAGTTGAAGGACTTAGCAGCACAGTCAGTGACTGCCACTGTAGCCAGCAGTACCCCGGTAAGCGCGCAGTCCGACCTAAGGAAATGGACAGCTTGAGAAAACAAGGGCCAAGTATCCACTGCTGCCCTCATCATAACTGATGCAGCATCTTGCGCAGAGATGAGCATGACAGTAGGAATTGATTACACCAAAATGTCCATGTTAGAACTACATCTTTGCCAGTCAGCTATCGCAAAGGAAATCCAGGCCTAAGACCATTATTCACAAAAACAGTTGGATGATACCAGGAAGCAGAATGACAGCCTTGCAGCGCAGCTGGAGGCAGCGGAGTAGAGAAAGAGGGATGCAGAACGCAAATGGATTACACTGGTCCGATTTTTGGATGAAACGTGTCGAAGTCTTCCTGACTTTGACATACAACTGGTGGAGGATCCTAAACAAAGATTAGGCAGGTTGAAAGACTATGCGCAATAGTCTCGCAATGCAATTGAGAAGCTTAAAGCGGAACATGAGGCTTGGATCGCATAGCTCCAACTGTGTATCCTTCTAGAAACTCCACCTGAGGTTAAAGAATAGCGTCGCGCGAACATTCAGGCATCAGCAGCAAAAATTTCAGATATGGTGGGCGGTGCAGAAAAGTTGCTTGGAGATAGTATCGAGGCTTGGACAACCCTTCAGGAGCATCCGGAGATAGGACAGCTGCAAGAAACCATCAAACAGCGACAGGCAGAGCTGGATACAGTAAAAGCAGAAATCAGAACCTTGCCCCCTATGGAGAAAATGTTGAAAGTAAAGCGCAGCAAGGAAATCCAGCAGGAAATTGAGTCATGCAGGGTGAAAGTAACAAAGTTGGAAAGCTCTATACAGCCACTTGTCAGTGAGGCTTTGGAACTAAGTACTGCGGTGGATAGCCAGTTCAAAATTTTAAATAAATACGATGCATTCGCACAGGAAAACGCCAACGAAGTATCATCCACAGTATTGCAGGAGTTGGTGGAAAAGGAGAAAGCAGCGGATGACATCATGCGCAGTCTAAATACTTAGTCTAAATACTTAGTTCACCATCCTCGCAGTGAAGCTCTGTCCGCCGGAAGGCTAGCAGAGTGTCCTGGGACGGGCCACTGGTGAGTCTTAGGGGCCTGTTGGGACGTGTACTTTAATGGTCTTTAGTTTTGGTAACTCCATAGTTTTTGTAAGTTGTAAGCGGAGTTACGGCTCAAAGTAGTCTTAGGGGTGTCAGGGTTAAGTTAAAGCTTTCTTATTGTAATAAACCCATGGTTTACGTCCATGGTTTAGGGTTTGGGTTTCCCATGGTTTAAGACCATGGTTTTTGTAATAGTGTGATGTATAAATATGCACTTATGTAAAGAAGTGAGGTTAGGATTTTTGTGAAAGAAGAATTAAGGCGAAGCTAAGGCTATTTTGTAAGAGAAGGTTTAGTCTCAGTTGTGTACGTGGACGACCTCTGCAGCTATGTGCGTAGAGGGTTTTTGTATAGCGATTAGAAGATCTGCAGTTGTGTGCACAGAGGCCTGCAGCTGTGTGCGTGGCTTTAAGGACTTGAAGGGATCTGCTGCTGAGTGCACAGATCAGAACTGTGACTTGTAAAGAAGTTGAATAAAGCACAGTTCTGTGGACGTAACCCCTACACTGGGGGTGAACCACGTTATATCTGGTGTTGTGGTTCCTTGTGTTATTTCTGTTGTGTTTTGTTATGCATGATTAACTAGATATATCTAATGAATAAGATCACTGCTAAAATACTTGCTTCACTGTGAATTCCCAGTAAAGGGTTGTGCAAGTCACTGCTTGTTTATTTTATCTGCGAAGTTATATTCATGAATGTCAGAGCTCTGTGTTAATTGATTATAAGTTATTAAAGGATAAAGGTACAGTAATATCCCTCTTCTGCTTGTAGAAACCTGATTCTGTGGCACCCCATAGCTGTTTCAGGTGAGACTGCAACCTGTTCGCAGGTTGTTTCCGAAAGGGCCAACACTGTGGGTCTTTTGTTGGTGCGAAGGCTACTAGCACTCTTCCTCTTTCTTCCTCCTTATAAAAATCCAAATCTTAACTGGTTACTTTTGTTGCAAGCTTTGTTATAATTTAGATCTTTCATATTAAATTAAAAATTACATAGATATACTATTTCAAATATCATAGTCTAGATATCATTTCTTAAAAGTATCATTAAGCATTCTAGATCTAACTTAGGGAAATCATCCGTTTTGCATGGCAAGTTAAAGAGAATCCGTAGGTTGCATGCTCTTGATTTAATTTTCTATTTTAAAAAGATTAAATACAGTAATCAGTGCATATTTTATTGGCTGAACAAATAGAAATCCAATATCCCAAGGAAATCTTTCTTTCCTTGGTTCCTTTTTCACTGGTTTAGCTAGTTTTAGCTTAGTTTTGTTTGAATTAAAGTAGGATGACCCAAAGGTACTCTTAAAGTGATATTGGGAATATTTGATTCTAACATACTTTCTAGTTTTCAGAAGGTGTAACATAAAATAAGAGAATCTACTATTTGAAAGTGGCCTCGGGATCGTTCAAATCCCCCCAGGGGTCTCCCCTCTGACTGAAATCTTAAAATTTTCGAAAGTTGTAAGATATTGGTTTCATCCCATATAAGGACCAAGAATTTTCTAATATTTCATTTTTTTTATATTGTAACAAATAATAATAAAAGGAAATATTTTTTGAGAAGCCTCTTTCCAGCCCGCTTTGCATCCCCCCAGGTGGGATCTGCGTCCGTTTCATTTTTTGCATTTTTCCCCTTTTTTTGTTCTAGTTTAGTATTGACATGTAGGATTGTATACTTTGATAGTATTTTGAATTATTCCATATTTTTAATTCAAAATTAATCATACTACTTACCCCACGAATTCCCAATTGACCCGCAAGGAGAAAGAGATTCGTGGTAGGATTGTTGCCGCCTTTCACACACCTGAGTCATGTGGAAGAAATATTCAAGACACTCAGTGTGTCCTTGGGGGAAATTATTGAGTCAAGGTTTTCACCTTGTTCTTGACTCCTCCGTTTAGGCTCAACTCCTAATGAAGCCAAGGGGGGTAGACCCTATTGAGTTACTAAGGCAAAATTATTTAGTATGGTGATGTTAAATTGAATGGGTTACTTAGGAGTTTGAAATTTAACCATAAACAACCATAGATGACAAGATACAAAATGAGCGCATGAAAGCACAATGCTGAGACACAATATATATATATATATATAGAAATAAAATAGTAGTGCCTTAAAATGGAGTCAAAAGATAATCAATGTACTTGCATGTGCTTGGAGTGAATTTTTTGTGATTGCCTCTTGGTACGTTTCAAGTTAATGTGAAATATGAGTTGATAAAAATTAGGCAAAGGGGTCGATTCTAGATATACCCAAGAGTACTTGGAGTATGTTCAAAACTAAACCTTCACACCTACCCACAAGGAATATGTGGGATGAATAGAGTCTTTGAGGCTATTGCTCATAATGCACCCGCAGGTGTAATAGAGATCGGCACCTCGAGGTCACTTTTCAGGAGTTCCCGCTTCCTTTGTGTATTTTTCCACCGCAATGGTTTGATCGAGGTGTTGGATTTTCACTTGATGGTTTGTCAATTTGGGAGGGTGAATCCTAATTATTCTAGTCAGTCAAGTGCTTTTGATGTAGCTTGACTGATCAGATAAACCGCATCCAAGTTCAGAGCATACACACTGGAGTCTTGTCAATTTTAGTAAATTTTAAGATAGGTGTTCTTGTTAAAAAGAAAACCCTCCAAGAACCTCTTTCGATCCAAGTGGATCTCAATCAAGGAATCAAGGAAGGGTTAATTTTATTATATCTAATGAAACAATTGATGAAAAAGAAAATAAAGATACACAATGTTGGTTTTCTAATTAGTCCTACCACGACCCTTTCTTCACCTTTCGGCTCAAAAGGAGGCTCATGAGGTAAGTATTAAAATTACTTTGAAATATTTGATATGGAATATGGAAATGATTATAAATCAAAGTATACTACCCTGTAGATTAGAACTACTCTAGATAAAAAAAGATGAACAAAAAGTAAAAAATGACGCAGATGCAAATCCCCACAGGGGGGATGGTGAATAGGCTCGAAAGAGCCTACTCGAAAGGACCTTTTATTTTTATTAGAAGCGATTTACAATATCCAAAAATTGAAATTGATGCACTTTGGTCCTTGTTATCTAGGATCCAAAGGCTTACAACAAACTTGTAACAAGATAAAATCAAAACACAGCACTGGGGGAAGCTTCCGAGAAGCTCTGGTTCGTCCAAGAGTTGGAAAATAGGCAGAGACTGCTTCTCTTTTTTATTAGACCTGCTAAAAAACAGCAATCAATTAAAATCAAATGTGCCCAAACACACTTTGAAAGTGTTTTGGGTCACTACGCTAGTTACCGAAAAAAAATTAAGTAAAAATTTGTTAAAAAGGGGGTAATCTAGTTTTGCAAAAAGGAACCAAGGAAAGCAAGATTTCCTTGGGATCTTGTCTTGCTGTTTGGGAAGCCAATGAGATATGCAATTTTCTTGCAGAATTTAAATCTTTGGATAATGAAAAAAGAAACTACCTTATGAGCAAGCTTTAGATCTATGATTTAGCTACTTGCAAAAAGGAAATTCCTACACCTAGATCTATCTTTATGAAATGATATTTTTTATGAAATTATAGATCTAAGTAGAAAGACTCTTATGAACTAGATCTAACAATATAAATTCAATTCTTAGAACTAGATCTGATCATAAGAGGAAGAGACTGGTAACCAGAAGATTGATTTTAATAGAAAGGAGGAAGAGAAGGGGAAAGCCTCGTTGTTGGATGGATCTGCAATGGAAACATGTTAGTGGAATATAGAGGGGCAATTCCTTCACAAACTTTTGGATGTATAGTCGAGTTAAAATAGATACATAGCTCATCCAATCCTTGCTACCTAAAAGCTAAACACACAATCCTGCACAAAACCTCATGAGATCTGGATAAATATATGAAAAAGAGACAAGAATTACATGCAAATAAACTTATTAAGCATGTATAATATAGATCTTCAAATATATATGCTAGGAGATATAGAAAAAAATCAAAACAAGTAACCTTACTTGCCCAACTATACTCCTATTGATTCAGCGGAATCGTTCAAGCTAGACAGGGTTCAGATGCAGAAATTGAGAGAAAAGATGGCAACATCAATAGCTGTAAGACAATGCTTAATCCACACACATACAGGCATTACACCATTTGGCCTCCAAAGATTCTTTATTCCAACAATCAAAAGATTACAACAGTATTACAATAGCAAGCCCTTCAATCCAACTCTAACTAGTTTGGAAGAGGAAGCTTATGCTTGGATATATACAAAAACCAGAAGGTCCAGCCCAAGGGGCACAAATCCCAAGGAGATAGACCACTGTAGCTGAAGGAGAGTCCATCAATGCCTGATTTGTGTCTAGCTGAGCCAGATCAGAGTCTCATTGAGTGCAACTGTCAATCAAGGGGCTGATTTGACTGACACCTCAACCTGTTGACTGAAGCATCCACCAAAACTCATCCAGAGGAGCCTAAACGTGTGGAGGAGAGAGGGATGGTGAAATTCCCCATAAAGGATGCTGAAGTTCAACACTGGATCTATCCAGATCATCTCCTTAAGTCAAGGATTTGTCAAATCCAGTCAATCTGGTTAAGATATGACTTATTTCAATCAAATAGGTTGAGAATCCACTGATCTAGGATTTTGGATTTGCTCCATTATTCATCAATTTATTAATTAAAATAATCAATAAATGATTTTTGGGGGATTTTTGAAATGAGTGATAGAAAATCACTCAAAACTAGGAAATAGTGGGTCCATGGGTTTACATGGTGCTCTTAGCTTGAAAATGAGCACCTACATGACTGAAACTGATTATTTGGCCCACTTTTATTACAAAATCATTTTTTCCAATTAAACTATTAAAAAATAGCCTAAGTTTCGGAAAAATTAAATTTTAATAAAAAACACTGAAAAAATTAAAAAATTAAAAAAAATTAAAAAACCTAGTGGGACTTAGACATGTTCATATGAATTGACCATGATGTCTAGCATGTTTATACATTGACAAATAGACTCTAACAACCTTAGTAGTCCTAAATGCCAAGCGGACCACCCCAACTTTGGAGGTATTGAGTGAAAAACTCAGAAATTATCAGTAGTTTATTCAACAAGCAATAATAACCGAGGGAAAAAACACCCTGGGCTGATCGGATTGACAAATAAAATCTAAGAGATCGAGTCTTTTACAGACACTATCATGCTAGAACATTTATTACAAATCCCCCAAGGGGGTATGAACATGTGATATAGTACAACAAGCACTTCCTAGAAGCACTTCCGAAGGTCTTCTAAAGTCCGAACAAAAAATATTTGTCCAGTTCACCAGGCTCACTTGATAAAAAACCACTAAGTACAACTTAGGTGGTAACATTCTGGCTCCAACTGTAGGACGTGTGCTCGATCTGGTCATAGGGCAAGGAGAGCATATGAGAACACTAGAATCTCTGGTTTGTACACCCTGTAAAAACATCTCACCTTGACAAGAAACCCTCAGTAGCACAAGCTTTACATAAAAAACCAAATGAACCATTAAGCCGATTTATTTAAACAAAATAAATGTAACTAACTAATGAAAAAAATGTTTGATTATAGCTAAGTACAAAACAAAAAATCCAGAAAGTAAATGCTCTTTTTCAGGGAGCTTATTTTCCTACTCTAAGCATGATATAAAAAGGGTTAAGTGTAATCAGAAATCCAATGTAACCACCTAATCATTTTATTAACATAAAAAAAATTTCCTTGTCTTTGGTTACCAGCCAAAGTAAGGATACTTTATTCAGAAAATGCAAACCTGCATGATGATCCGGAAGGGGTGCGATGGATGGAAAATCACAGGCATGAATAATGTCGTCAAACTTCCTCCCAAACTGGTAAGTGCTTGCACAAGCTTCTTCTATCCATGACTGGACAAAGTTGATGTACAAATTAGAATGACGAGGCAGATTGACTACACCATCATACTAATCATCAAGGCTTACTAGATGATAGTTCACTGCATAAGCCCCAAGTGGCTCCAAATCATGAGGAAACTCTATATGTGAAGATGATAGTTGAGACTAATATTCTACTAACTACATCACATCTGTCTTTTCACAACACTACTTGTCCATGTATTCATTATTGATACCTTTGTGTGTCTTTGCATGATATGACTCTGAATGATCATATAAGAGTTTTGAATGCTTATTTTCCATACTAGGTTTTCCAAGGTCTCCAGATCCATGCTTCCCTCTATGGAACTATAGTAGATTGGACTTCCACAAATTTCTAAATAGACACTCCCCTTGCTGGATATGGCATAGATAGGATTCTTAATAAGATATCCACAAAGCTCCCAATAGTCATCACCATCATCTATGTTAGATGTGATGGATTCCCCATTGCTGATATCAGGTTCCGATATCGAGTTCTCTTTGTCTTCATTACTGATACTGATATATGTCTCAGACTAATCATGTGGATAAACTGCATGCTCCTTTTTCATATCAAAGTTTCCCAAGGCCACATGGTCCATGTTGTCTCCTTTAGATATGCCATAGATAGAAAAATCAACAAAACCATCAAAAAATTCTAGTTCATTATTTTCCTCTTTATTCATGTCATAGACTAGATTTTCCATGAATGTTTAGGACTCCTTATCAACATCTTTGTCGGGGATAAGGGAGTCTTCGTCACTTGTATCATGCTCCAAGCTATACTTGTCCTCATTTTCATACTCATCTTGTTCAGAGAAAAGGTCACAAGGTAGTAAACCTTCCAGACTGTCATCATTATATGGAGAACACATAGGAGTCCCATCATGTATATTACAGTTTTCATCATAAGTTTCACTATAAGATTCTGCAATGGTTTCATCCTCAGGCTTGTATTGTTTAGATGGTGACAAAGGGTAGGCCTAGCCTACCATGTATATATGATCAGGCTTGCTTGAATTTATTTCCTGATTACTAACATCGAGAAGTCCATGTTCCATGACTTGATTTGCAACATAACAAGTGCTTTCTTGGTGGAATTGTTCACACGGTCTACACCATGGAATTACTTCTTCTACCATGTTAGCTGAGTCTAACTAGTTTGGAATCCTAGGCTCTTGCTGAGGAAACTTCTTTTGATACATCTGATTGTGCCTAGGCTGAAAGTTCCTAGGTCCATTATTTCTTTCCATTGTGATTATTCTATTGTGCATAAGATTCAATTGTGCATACTGATTTGGGATAAGTTGGTTTTGACTAGTAACCAAGTCTTTTATCATGTCTATTACCTTTTCCATGGGATATTTAGAGGCTCCCTTTTCTTCTGATTCAAAGGATTTTCCCTTTTCTTCGTTGCATGAAATGTTTCCCTTAGTGTAACCTAGAATGTTGGATTTGCCTGAAAAATGCATATTATTTTCTATTTTCTCAGCCAATTCCTGAGTAGTTTTTAGATCGGCCGGCTCTTTATCTCTTAACTGGTACCTCAAATCACCAGTGGAAGCTTCAATGTAAGATATGAGGATGGTGGAATCCTTTGGCTTGATTTCTTTAGGGATGTACGCAACCACACGCCTGAACTTAGTGTTAAATTCATCCATGGTTTCATTCTCCATCTTCTTAATGTTATGAAGGGTAGCAAGCAGATGTCTTGGTTCTTTCTTTTCTCCCCATTTATTCTTAAAACCCTTTAGGAATTCACTAAGAGTTTTTATATGAATCATCATCTAGGTCCAGGTACCATTCTTCAACATAATTTTCTAAGGATAAAACAAAGAGCTTCATTTTGACATCATCATGGTCATGGGCAGCATCATTGCAATAACTGACCAGGTGCTTTTCAAACTTTCGAAGGTGAGACTTGGCAGTGATGGCATTATTTCCCTGAAATATGGGGAGCTTCTTGATAGCATCTTTTTTAATGGCATGGGGAGCACCTGCTATCTGAGAAAAGTCAAGGGGTTTGAACAATTCTGTCATTTCTTGAGATTGGTGAACATGACTCTCTACAAATAAGTGATGGATATCTGAGAGGGATTAGTCTTCTAAATTTTCAAGGTTTCTATGAGAAGTATGCCTATTCAATATTTCCCTAATAAACCTTTTGGGATCAGGGAGAGGATTGAATAATTGATGGTGGTTTCTTCGGGTAGAAATTCTTGGAGGGATGTTAGACAGTGGAGTCGCTAGATGGATCGAGTTTAAATTTTTATGTTTTTTAAAGACTAGATCAATCAGAAATTTCTATCTTTTTAGTTGTTTAGAAAAAAGTTGAGTTAAGTAATACTCAGGAATAAAAAGATTTATCCCCGGCAATGGTGCCAAAAAGTGTTGCCGCCTTTCACACACCTAGGTCACGTGGCAGAAATCTTCAAGCCACTTGGTGTGTCCTTGGGGGCAAGTCTTGAGTCAAGGCTGTCACCTTGGTCTTGAGTCCTCCGTTTAGGCTCAACTCCTAATGAAGCCAAGGGGGGTAGAACCTATTAAGTTACTAAGGAAAAATTATTTAGTATGGTGATGTTAAATTGAATGGGTTACTTAGGAGTTTGAAATTTAACCATAAACAACCATAGATGACAAGATACAAAATGAGTGCATGAAAGAACAATGCTGAGAGACAATATATATATATATATATAGAAAAAAAATATCCAGTGCCTTAAAATGGAGTAAAAATATAATCAATGTACTTGCATGTGCTTGGAGTGAATGTTTTGCAATTGCCTCTTGGTACGTTTTAAGTTAATGTGAAATATGAGTTGATTAAAATTAGGTGAAGGGGTGGATTCCAGATATACCCGAGAGTACTTAGAGTATGTACAAAAATAAACCTTCATGGCTACCCACAAGGAATATGTGGGCTGAATGGAGTCTCTGAGGCTATTGTTCATAATGCACCCACAGGTGTAACAAAGATTGTGTGGCTAGGGTTTTACCCCTAGCTTGTGCGAATGAGCACCTACTAAGGAGAAGGGACTCCTTAGTAGTAGTTCAGTAAGTGTAAATTAAAATGCTAAAACAAAAACATAAACTACTCTAAACATGTGCATGAAACAGAAAAACAAGACGTAAAGAATGGCTTTTGTATTAATGTTACCTCCAATGTGAAGGTTGGTGAAGCCCTTTGC
>LPNX010267121.1:88471-102028 GCA_001517045.1 Pseudotsuga menziesii
GGGAACCTGACATATACATGGCCTCAAATACTGAATGAGGAAGAATCTCAATATATGGACGAGGCAGGCATACCCATGCTCGTATCAAGATACATAAACATAACTATGAGGCCCAAAAAGAGGGACCTGTAGGATACATAAAAAACCACTGTGTATATCATAAGGGTCCAGAAGGGACACAAATCTGGGACATACTATTGGGCTGATCATGTTTGAGCTGAAAAACTGATGCACTGGAATGACAGCAATGCTACTGAATGTGGTACCAAAGGAACTGATGAGCTGCTGGATCAGAGTGACAAGGGTCATACTCGCAATGGTACACTGACCTGGAACTGAACTAGGTACTCAAGGAAGCATGGAACTGAAGGGCTTCCGAATACAATCGCCAATGCAGCCCAGACATCCACGGGAACATATAACTGGGTGTTCCAAAGTGACTCACCAATGTGCTAGAGTCGAGGGAAATCCGGGGTCTTCGATAAACAATGGAAGGGATATAAATCCCGTGCGATTCCCAACGATGCGATCAAGGTGCTGAAGTCGAGCATGTGAGAAACAACCATTCGGAGAGGCAGTGATGACTCCTCCCAAAATGGTCTGTAGGCACTCACCACAGATGGTGATGGGTCCAAGGCGCAGGGGCCTTTGGGTCTATCCTCTGGAATAGAGGGGCTGTCGTCGATAGAGGGAGACCTGCAACTATCAAGGAAATGATGTTTCCTTGACAGGAGCACGAGGTGAAAAACCGAAATGTGATAGTACTGATGGCAGGATTGATAAACTGGGGGGAATAACTGGGCAAGTAGAGTGGGGGACTCAAACTTCCTTTGTTCAGAGTATGATGGCGGGGATGATCGAGCAGCATATGAAACTGACTGGTGGTAAGGGGATCATAGCTGTATTGGAGTTGGGAGGGTGACTGGGCTAAGGGAGACTCAAGCTGTGGTAAAATGGTAGGAGACTGCAGAATACTCTGAACAAAGGCGACCTAATTAGGGGTGCTGCCGAGAGGATCGATCATAGCGCCAAGAGGCACGGGGGAACTTCTTCATGGGTTAGGGAACTAGAAGAAGTGTGTATATAAAATGGTACTATCGTGTGGATTTATACGAGCCCAGGACAGTTCATGCTCGTGGTTTCTTTCAATTTTAAGGAGTCTGAAAACAATAAGAAGACTCGGAAGTAATGGAATGGTACTATCGTGTGGATTTTACGAGCCCAGGACAGTTCATGCTTGTGGTTGCTTTCAATTTTAGAGAGTCTGGAAGCGATAAGAAGACTCCACGGGGGTTGCTCTTTCATGTGTTAGTCTCCAAGGTCCGAATAAGCATAAAAGGATGCAATGAAGAACTCTTCTAGCCAGTGTGACTAGAGTATTCCTTTTTCGTAATTAGTCTACCAGGTCCGGAAAAGGGTTAAACTTATACCAGATAGATGCCCTTTCAGGTACTTTAACGAGCATGAAAGGAATAAATATTGCTCAGCGATATTTTCATTGTTTTAGGAGTCAGAAAAGAGCTTAACAGAAACTCCCTAAGTGCCTTTTTCGTATAGGACTTGTCCGGCCCGAAAAAGGGATAAAATTATACTGAACAAAAGGAATGGCCAGGCAAGGAGGAAGTGTTCAATCAAGGAACATTTATGATGACCAGGAACGAGGATGAGGGGGAACACTGGTGGGCCTCCTTGTGGGGTGAATGAATGGTGGCAAAATAACGAAACATTGGCAGTATGACAGGAGTGGATGGCTCATGTAAAAAGTGTGGAACAATCTGATGGCGGCCGATGTGGCGCGCAAATCGAGGTAGCAAGGTGTCGAGACACAATGTTGAAATTGTACCAATTGAGAGCGAGAAATGATCTCAAGCATCATCACGAGCTCAGAAAAATGAATCCGGCGATATAAAAAGTGTGAAAAAAGGAGAACGGCCGAAGTGGCGCTCAAACCGAGGCGACTAGCGGTGTCTAAAAAATGGGCAAAAAATGACATAGAAAAAATAATGCAACGAGGTTACCATCGTGATGGTCTCATCGTGTTGATTCCAATGGTGGAAACGGTTCAGAAAACGGACTCCGTATGGGTTCAGAATGGCCAAAACAAGAAAAAAGTCAACGGACTATAAATAGTAAGTGGGCCCAACATGACAAGTGTAATTTGTACTATTTGACTTTGACTAGTGATCAGAGTGGACCAGAGCTGAGGTGGCATTTTTGGACGATCCGACCGACCGATTTCAGATCTGGGAGATACAAGTATTCTGTCAAACTCATACCTTCTTTGTCATTGGGTTCAAGGGGTGGGTAGTGGGTCCCAGGGTACTATTTGCATGATCCACGTGGGGTGGACTGCGGGTTAGTGATTCAGAGCCACGGTCGAGGACCGTGGGTTTCTTGGGGGATCACGCGATTGGGGACCATGATTTCTGGGACGACAGACGTGGTTAAGGACTGCGACTGTAGGTCTGACAACCGCGGTTGGAAACCACGGCAGGGAGCCCTAAAGCCGCGGTTTTGGACCGAGCTATTAGGGTTTTTTAGGGGGAGGGGAAGGACTATTTGTTTGACATAAGTCTGATGAGTCTACTTTGCGTGATTGACAGGATGCCCCAGGTTCTGTGAGAGAGCGGGAGATACCAGATGAGATCATGGCCATCGTCCGAGAGGACCACCAGGTGCGATCAGTGCTGGGGCTATTCGGACTGCTAAAGTTCGCCCAGGTACCCATGATGCGGTCAGCAGCATTGCTACTGAACCGACTGATTAGTTTCTGGGAGCCAGACATATAGGCTTTCAGAGTGCAGGGTGAGAGGGTGGGCCTCACCCTGACAGATGTATACTTCCTGACGGGGTTGCCATGTCTGGGTAGGGTGGCAGACACGCAGCCGCGGGTATCCGCGGACATAGATATGGAGGACATGCTGGAGCGGTATTGTGGTCCAGAGGCTCGGGTGCATAGGAATGCACTTCTTGTGAGAGACCTACTAGAACCAACAGTGCAGGCCATGGCAGCATGCGTGGTACATGTCTTGGGATCCCAGTCACCGGAGAAGGTGTCTGGGGGCCAGATGTAGCTTATGGAGCGCGTACTGGGCGGTGTTTATTACGCATGGGGCCAGATGTTCCTTACCTACGTGCAGCGGCAGCTGACAACAGTGAAGGAATCTGGCAAGGGGTTTTGCTACGATTCTTTCTTATGTGCATTTTTTATGGAGAGGGTACCCACATTGCGGCCGCGGGTGCCGATCAGAGCAGGAGGCTTGAGGGAGCCGCGGATGGTGCGGTGGGGCGAGATGATGCACTGCCATGGGGGCGGCGATGTTGGTAGGTACTTTACACAGGATTTGTACCTGCAGTGGCTCCAAATACCATTGACACTTGATGACTATCCATATAGAGATGTGGATTACACTGGAGATCCAGAGGCACCACGGCCGCCGGGACAGGCATGGGGACCAGATGGTACATATGGTTTGATTGCATTGTCAAGTTTTATATATGATAGTTGATTGATATATTGTTACTGACAAATGGGTGATCTGCAGATGTGGGCCCAAGGACGCCGTTGGGGCATGTGGGACGGAGGGGAATTGTGGCCGTTCCAGCTCTGCCGGGGCGGGGGGAGGTGCGTCGCTAGGATGCGGAGGGGACACTAGAGTCTGTATGGGCACTACTAGACTGTTTACTGGTGGGGGTGACCGACAAGGGGTGGCAGGACGTTGATCCGGACGTGGTTTAGGATTGCATGAGGGCACCCCGGGAGTTCATATCTATTTCGATCCGGGTGGCTATCTTGGCGGATAGGGCGCGGGCACAGGATCCCATAGATGATGAGGATTCAGAGGCAACAGATGCTGGCAGTGATGCAGGGTATGACTCTCATTAGGCAGTGCAAGGGACTCCCCCTGAGTTTTGTAGCTACGACATGTATTGTATGAGGATGTATGGATGTACAGACATTTTTTGTATAGCTGAGTACAGGGGTACTCAGGACATGTATAGCACTGTGACATGTATTTTTTGATATATATATGCACATGGATGCACCTTTTTGTGATGTTGTCTTAGTTGTACGCACGTGGATGCACTTTATGATGTGTGATATGTTTGTATTGCATGTGGATGCAAGTAGTCTAGGATGTTGGGCATGTGGATGCCCCTTGTGTATTTTATGGTTTATGTACATGGATGCAAATGTTGATGCAATGCAGTCTTTTTGGGTTTTTATATATTTGGATGAGATGCTATGGGGTAATGATGGAGGTGTTACATGGTGTGATTGATATGCCAATCTAGGATGTTATTCACCATTTGATCTATGACACTATTGTGAGCTCTTGGGACATGTGTGAATGTGATGGATTCAAACTGTCGGCTGAGTTGTTTTGTATGCAGGAATTTTCTAAATAGGCAGGGATCACGCACCTGGTAGTAGTTGTTGAGCTGGGAGACAAGTAGCTGGGAGTCCAAGAACACATGAAGGTGACATATGCCCATATGGAGGCCAGCAGTCAGGAGACCGGTCACAGCATCATACTCCACCTTGTTATTGGTAGTGGTGCCTATACATATTCCGTCAAGGTGAATCAGTTCATTGGAAGGGGAATATAAGACCCATGCTGCAGAATCCAGGCTGGGAGACCAGCGGCTTGCACCATCAGCAAAGCCAGTGTAACAAGGTGGAAGATGGTCCATCTGTGGGCATGCAAAAAGAACGATGAATGTAAGATTATGGTAAAGAAGGTGAAAAACCAAAAGGAGAGCAAACTGTACAATGCGGACCAATGAGGTCTCGGTTTCAGTTATGGGTAAAAACGTTTCAGATACAATCCATTACGGGGGTTGCGTAAAGGGTGGCCTTTAGAGTCGGCTAAAATGTATGCCCCTTTGCCGAGGCAAGTCTGCACAATGTAAGGGCCTTGCCACATGGACTCAAAATTTCCTTTACCGATTTTGTCGTGGGCTTGGTCATAGGCGAGGATGAGGTCCCCTTCATGGAAAGTTCGTGGGTGAACATGTTTGTCATAACCGGCTTTGGAGCGGTTTTTGGCAGCTTCGATGTTCTGGAGAGTGGCACGACGATCTTCATCAGCTTGTTCGAGGGATAGCAGACATTGTTCAAGGGGGGAGGTATCGGGGAGAAGCTCAACGGCGATATGTAAGGCAGGTATCTGACACTCGATGGGGAGGACAGACTCTACACCGTGAACTAAATGAAACGGGGTAAAACCAATGGTGGTCTTGGTGGAGGTACGGTAAGCCCATAAGGTAGGGAATAGCATATGGTGCCAATTGGACTTATGCCGGTCATCAGTGCGTTGGAGTATAGTTTTTAGGATTTTGTTAACAACTTCTACTTGACCGTTCCCTTGAGGGTAGTAAGCAGAGGAAAATTGGTGTTCAAACTTGAGGAGGGTGGATAACTCGCGCCAAATGGAATCTTCAAAGTGTGATCCATGGTCTGAGACCAACTGTTTAGGGACCCCGAATCGAGTGATAACATGGTTGAAAAAGAAACGAGCAGTAGTGTCAGCGGTACAATTGAAGGTGGGCATGGCTTCCGCCCATTTGGTGAAGTAATCGACGACGACGATGATGTACTTATGGCCGTTCGTAGATGGGGGTCTACACTCCATGAAGTCGATGGCCCACTTACAAAAGGGACCAATGGTGACAACTGGGTGTAATGGAGCAGGTGGTGTCCTGGACTTGGGGGCAAAAAGTTGGCAGTTATGGCAATGCTTAACCGTAGTGATGCAGTCGGTGAAAAGTGTGGGCCAGAAGTATCCGGCGTAGACGACCTTTTGGGCAGTGGCCATCCCTGATAAATAGCCGCCGCAGGCACCACTTTGACAATCATTAAGGACGTGCTCAGCTTCCTTTTGTGTAAGGCAACGACGAAGAATTGTGTCGACCCCTTGCCGGTAAAGGACATCTCCTAGGAGGAGGTAGCGAGAGGCCTGGTGACGGATACGACGACGTTCATTATGAGTGACTTTGGGTTGGAACTTCTGCGTGCGTAGGTATAACAAGATATCACCGTACCATGGGTCATCAGATGAGATAGTGAACAAGTGATTGTCGGGTAACTCATCGGAGATAGGTGGGGCCGGGAGAAAAGAAGGGAGATCGGTGATGAGCTGGGCAAGCGCAAGGGCTTTCGTGCTCTTAGTTGTTCAGAACGTAAGGTCATATTCCTGGAGGATAATGACCCATTTAGCCACACGACCTTGGAGGAGCCGTCGGTTTAGGAGATATACCATGGGGTTAGAGTCGGCGACGATTGTGGTATGACTAAGTAAAAGGTAGTGTCACAATTTTTGGACGGAAAAGACCACTGCTAGGGCTAGTCTCTCCTCATATGGGTAACGTAGGGGAGGGCCGGACAAGGTCTGGATGACATAGTAAATGACATGCTCTTGGTGTGAGGTGTCTTCTTGAACCAAGACTCCGAACACAGCATGCTCAGATGTCGAGATGTAGAGGATGAAGTCCTGAGAGAAATCCGGAGGGGAGATCAAGGGGGCTTGTGTGAGAGATTTCTTGAGGGTGTCGAACGCAGCTTCTGCTTGCTCCTCCCAGACAAAGGGTATGTGGGTACAGAGCAGGCGCAAGAAACGTGAATGGTTTTGGCGTAGTTAGGAATGAAGCGTCGAAGGAAATTGGATCGCCCTTGCAGACTTTGGAGTTGCCGTAGCGTGCGAGGAGATGGAAGGTCTAAGATGGCTTGGAATTTCAGGGGATCAACAGTAATTCCTTTCTGGGAAACAATGAAACCCAACAATCGTCCTGACGGAATGCAAAAAACACACTTGTGTGGGTTCAAGCGGATCTGATATTTGCGACAACGCAGAAAAACTTGTCGATGGTCGTTAAGGTGGTCTGATCGTTTCCGGGAACGAGCTGTAAGGTCATCAAGGTATATGAGCAAGATGTGGACCAAATCATGAAAGCAATAGGTCATGGCCCACTGGAATGTGGCACCAGCTTTTTTTAGGCTAAAAAGCATGACACGATAGGCGAAGGTGCCCCATGGGGTAGTAAAGGCAGTTTTGTACTGGTCTTCCTTTCGGATTTGGATCTGATTGTATCCAAAAAAATCGTCCATGAACGAGAGGACTTCATGCCCCGCACACGCATCAATGAGCTGGTCAATAAATGGCGTGGGGAAATTGTCTTTGGGACAGGCACGGTTTAAATCTCGGAATTCAGTGCATACTCTAATGGTGCCTTGTTTTTTGTTAACGGGAACAGGGTTTGAAACCCAGGTGGTATAGGCAATAGGATAAATGAATCCTGCCTTGCGAAGTTTCTCAATCTCTGCTTTGATAGCTGGGAGTTTTGAGGGATGAATGGGACATTGTTTCTGATGAACGGGGGGTACATCAGCCCATGTGTCAATGTGGTGCTCTATAATGGCAGGGTCAAGATCGGGCATTTCGGTATAGGACCAGGCAAAGACATCACAAAATTCTTTGAAGAGTTTTTTGTATTCCTCAATCTCTTGCTCACTGCAAGAGGCTCCTAAAGTAATGAGTTCGGGGGTGCTTCCTAGGGAAGCGATATCAATTTGGATGACAGGTGAGATTTTGGCCATGTTACCCTCCTCAAAGGCGTCAGGAGCAGGAATAGGGTCCTTGAACTAGTCGACCATGGGGGGAAGGAAGTCTTTGGATTCAACTGCAAATTGGGTAGCAGTGTTAGAGGATGATTCATCTGGGAGGAAGTAGGAACGATGGTGCATGTCATCCCATGAATACTTCAGGGCAGTGAGAGCCTCGAGAATCTCCTCATCAGTATGGAAAGTTTGTGTCGTCAAATCGGTTGACGAGGGAGTAGTGGCGGAAGAGATCATATAAATGGTATTATCCTCTCCGGAAGGGGAAGAGACCGGGGGGTGGATCTCCTCAATGGTGGGTGGTGCCGTCTCAAGATCCAGATTGTTGATCTCATAGAGAGCTGCTCTGTAATCGGGGAGATCGGGACAGTGATGTGAGTAATTCCCGTAA
This sequence comes from Pseudotsuga menziesii, assembly GCA_001517045.1. Classification (NCBI taxonomy): domain Eukaryota; kingdom Viridiplantae; phylum Streptophyta; class Pinopsida; order Pinales; family Pinaceae; genus Pseudotsuga; species Pseudotsuga menziesii. The sequence goes on from LPNX010267121.1 coordinate 96,481, forward strand.
ACACCGCATATGGCACATGGGTGGTTAGTGCACAGGGATTTGTCACGAGGCTTAGGGGTTGGATCAAGTTGGACAACCGATATATCGGGGTCATCGTCAAGCATTTGCATGTGTTCTTGTACTACCGGTAACTGAGGAAATTGGTGAGTCACATGGACCAACTCGTCGCACAGCGAGCATTTGGGAGGAGCACGAAACACAGGAGGGTTTTTTACTATCTTGGGAGCTGGGACAACAGAGTAAGGTTGGGGGCCTCTGCCCCCAGTTGGTTTGGTAAGAGGAGGGGGGGGGTTTGTGGAGGATGACGGGGTAGCGACACCGGGAGGTGGTTGACTAGTAGTGACAATGGGTTGCATCGGTTGCAGGATGACATCTGGTGTTGGCGGGGGAACGGGAGGCGAAAGATACCACACAGGTAATCCTAAGGTTAACCCAGGGAGGCTGAGGGTAGCCATGACCGGGGTGCTAACTACTCTTGAGGGAGAGATGAGGAAAGGAATGGTATGGATGGGTGTAACACCAATGTGACTAGGTACCAAATGGGGTTTAGGCAACAAGGGCGGTTGATTAGTAGGAGTTTGTGTGTGATGGGACAGGGTACATAGGTCGGACACGTCAGTGGCGGGTGATGGGGGTGGAATAGATTGGAAGGTTGAGGTCATTGGCGTGTCTGAGTAAACTCCGGGCCCCATAGAGGAAACAAGTGAGGTGGTGGTACCCGAAATAGGTTGTTCAACCATGGGGAGAACATTTTCGGGTGCCATGGGGGCATTGGGATCATAGTACGTGAGTTGGTCGACCTTGACCATGCGTCCCTCATGGGGGAACATCATGGTATGAAAAACATAAGAAGCAACCGCCCGCATGGCGTACATGTAGCTGTGGCCAAGTAAAAGGTTATAATCAAGCTGTGCATTAATAACCTCGATGTCGATGAGGATGGTTTTTCCAGCCAGCTGGACGGGGACGTTAGTTAATAGGCCCTGTGGTTGAGCCGAACGGCCGTCGTAGGCTCGCAACGCAGTAGTGGACTGCTGGAGAGGGGGGGATCCCAATTTCTTCTAGATAAAGGTGGACATGACACATGTAGAGGAACCTTCATCAATAATGCATCGATGGATGACAAAATTCCGAATGGAAACAGAAACTTGGAATGCTAAAGTGGAAGGCATGCGGGGTTCAGATTGGTCCAAATCAAATGCCATTAAATTTGAATCATTTCGATCGATGGCCCCAATGGCTGAGAGTAAAGTCTTGCGCTGTGAAGGGCAGTTTTTTAAGAATTCTAACATAGACATGGCTGCAGGAGATTGGGCTAAGTCATCAACAATGTTGTAGTTTGACGTAGCCCGTGCATTGGGGTTATTGTTGATATGGCGAAGTGGAAAATGAGGTGCTTTGGGAGCGCCATCTAGTGGCGGTGGAGGTATACGTAATGCCTGATTAGTGGGTTTATTGGTAGGAGGGGCTTCAGAGGTGGAGCCATATTGGTTCCGCCGGGTCTGGAGGTTGACCTCATCGAAGGACATCATCAACAAGTGGTGGGTACCTGAGTCAAACATGGGTTGATCAGTAGCAGCGTAAGTGATTTGTTGTTGGGTTGGCGCGTTGTCTTAAGGGGGAGCCAACGGTTGAGTGTTCACTACGCCTTGGTTTGGTAAGGGGTTTTGCAGCACCAACGGTGGCTACTGAGGTTGTGGGGGGTTGGGTGGTGCTTAAGGAGCCGCATGCCCTTGGCGGTGGGCATCATCAACCCAAAGTTGCCGAGCTCGCTCCAAGTGTGGGAAAGTATGTGTGTAGTGGCCATAGACCCCGCAAATAGAACAAGGATGGTTGGTTCGCAAATTGGGGTTTTTATCCTGTTTGGGCGAGCGATCAGGGTTTTGGTTGGCAGGGGCCGCATTATTATTATCGGGGGGATTAGGGGGTTGACCAGCTTGGTCTATAGGTTGGTTATTTCCACGATTTCGGCCCCTGCCGTGGTTTTGTTGGCCCTGGTTGCGTTGGTTGTTCTGGTTTTGCTGCAGGTTTTGTTGGGCGTAAACTTGCCCTTGGGCAGCAGGTGGATTCTGAGGTTGCGCAGGTGCTGGAGCAGGTTGCGGTGGATGATATGTAGGTGGAGGCTGCGCAGGGGCAGCAACTTGAGGGGGTTGCTGATAGGGCTGCGGAGTGGGTTTGCCGCAGGGGCTGCCTGTGGCGGGTAATAAGCGGGTTGGGCTTGTGAAGGCGCAGGAGCTAGTGCAACCTGCTGGTGGTAGTAGGGCTGAGGTGTGACCGGGGGGGCATAAGCGGGAGTCGCATGACCAAAACACTGAGGTGGACATGAGGGTCCATGGGAATGGTGGTGATGTGTCATGGGAGCATACGAGTTGGTTGCTCCAGACTGTGAGGTATCCTGCGAAAGGTCAGGGCCAGGGGTAGGACGTGCTATGGAAAATGGTTGAGGATGTGAAGAGACACGACCGATGATGCCGTCGGCAGCGTGGGATGCCCCCGGTGCATCGTGTTGGGAGGAATCGCCGCGAGGGGCATCAGGTATAATGGTATAGAGATAACCCGACTGGGCGTAAATGAGGTCGAATTGTTGGGCCTTAAGGATGGCCTCTTCTTCAGACTGGGGTCTTTCGGATGCCACATCCTTAGCAATGAAAGGAAGAAGGGATTTGAGGAACCAATCTAGGAAGATACGATCGTCTAATTTGATCTTGCATAAGCTATGGCGTCGACGCCACTCATGAATGTGGTCCGTGATGTGGGTAGCCGTGTTTTGTCTGCATGATAGGAGGATCTCAACGCCCGCGTCATAGCGGACAGGTAACTAGAAGAACTGCAGGAAGGTTGAGGCAAGGGAAGCAAAGGGGGCATGGGTGCCATGGGGTTGCTCGATATACCACTTGGCTGCAGAGCCAGTGAAGGTGCGCTGTAAGAGATGGAGGCGAATAGAGTCGTCCACTATGGAGTTGGAGGAACACCATAGATGGAAGGACATAATGTGGTTTTGTGGGTCCTCACCTGCCTTGCCCTCGAACTTGGGGATGTCAGAGGGGATCTTGGTGGGCATGTGAGGCCACGCAGGGTCATGTCGGATAGGGTCGTTGGTCAATCTGGCTAGGTCAAGCAGGTTGAGGCTAGCCATGAATGGAAAACTGGAAGAAGGATGTGACACAGTAGTGGGTGGGACCAAGTTGGGGCCAATGCCCCCAAGTGGAGGGGTAGTGTTAGGGAGGTTTCCCCCAAGTGGGGGCACTAAGGTGGTATAGGACGGTCCTGCACCACCATGGGTAGTGTGAGCCACTGATGGAGTGGGAATAGGTATTCCCACTGCGGGAATAGGTGCCGTGAGGGGAACGGTAGATGGGGGCCCCATGGAGGGCATACCCAAGGCAGGTGTGGTAACTGGTATAGTGGTGGATGTGCCACCAATGGTCTCTACCAAGACGGGAGTGGAAGTCATGCCAGCCATGGAGCTAGTAGGGGTAGTGTAAATGGGGTTCTCAGATTCTGGCTCAGAATCGGAGGTAAAATAAGGGGCGTCACTATCTGGTGACGGAGTCCAATGCCGCTGACGAGTGGAGTCAAGTGACAAGGCTCGAGATCTATGATAAGTGGTATCAAGTGAATATTATCTGTGTCGATGATAGGTGGTTTCAAGTGAACCGTGTTGTGGGGGTTCACCCTTGAGGCGCCGAGAATGTCTCGGGGACTCAATGGTGACAGATGGTCTCAAATCTCTGTGGGTTGAGGTGGGTAAAAAATAGCTCAAAAACCCTAATGCAACCGAGTGTGCAGAAGGAGAGATCAAAAAATAGGGCACTCAGGCCAATAACCAACTCAAAACACCCACTGTAACAGCTGTGCTACAATAGGTGGAGTGTCAACAGAAATGGTCAGAATACCAAAAAGCAGTAGGTTTCCTAAAAATAAAAAATGGTGGACTCACTAGACCAAAAGGAGGGAAGGGAGCATGCAAACACCTAACTAAAAGTATTCTGACTCAACTAGACATATCCTCTGCAAGGTGATGAAATCCAAGTCAGACAATATGAATAGGAAAGCCAAGTGGCTAAGATATCCCCCTACCGGGAGGGACACTGGGTAGTCAATCCTAGAAGAATGGCAACTAAGATACCCCGTTCATGACACGTACAGAAAGGTGAATCTGTCGTTTGGTCCTTTTACCACAATACCCCTATACAGGGATATCCTGAGAACTGCGAAAGGTAGCCCTTCAGTTACTGAATGGAGTGCGGTATTCCACTCAGGCCTCCGGAACCAGTCTCGCGACTTCAACCCTCCTAAGGGAGAGGCCCTCTGGTAAACTGGTTGTGATCGTGCCAAAAAGTACTAGGGGATTTTGGTTCCCTAATTAGACAATAGCTATGTCTCAAGTGTAAGTAATCGAGGGGTGTTATTGGAAGCCTATCCCCCCGATCCTACCTAACTACAAAGATTCTTTTGTGTTCCCCAAGTGGGGTTAGAATATTGGTTGAGTTAAGTAGTTTTTTAAGGCTCACTTGAATTATGTGACAGAGTGTGTGCTCGTGAGGTGATGAACCCGAAAATAGAAGTGCCACACAAGGGGGCAACTTTCTAACTAACAATAATACTGAATTCACAAATTTAACATGCAAAATTTTCTGAATTAAAATGTTGAAATTTTAAACAGATTCCGTAAAAGGGAACAGTAATGATGTTGCAGAAAAGGCTGTAGGGAAGTAGGGCTGCAGGTAGAACAGATGGCTGTGCAGATGCAGAAAATATTGCAGCAAAGGGGCTGGGTTCAAAAACAGGACCGCGGGTCTGTGGCGAAATTGGGTGGTCGGACCGCGGGTGTGAGGGAAACAAGCGCGGACAGGTCGCGGCTTTCTGGCCGACAAAAGCAGCTGGACCGCAGGAAATAGGAAAAAAAGCGCAGTCGAATCGCGGGAAAAGGGTAGATAGACGCGGTCGGGTCGTAGCTAAGGGGCTGAAAGTCGCGATTGGGACGCGGGAAAATGGCCGACAGGTGCAGTCAGATAGCAGTAAACAGGCTGATTAGCTGTGGTCGGATCACAGGTAATAGACTTGAATCCATAGGCAGGGCGCCGAAAACAGTCTGAGTGCCATGGTCGGATTGCAGGTAAAGGCCTGAAAGACGCAGTCGGGACGCAACTACAGAGAGAAAAGATGCGGTTTACGGCGGCTGAAAGGGATAGCCGAAAGGAAAAATGGGAAATTATTGCAGAAAACTAAACAATTTTTTAAACTGAAACCAGAAATTCAAACCCAGTGGAGTCGCCAAAACTGTGGCTAGGGTTTTACCCCTAGCTTATGCGAATGAGCACCTACTAAGGAGAAGGGACTCCTTAGTAGCAGTTCAGTAAGTGTAAATTAAAATGCTAAAACAAAAACATAAACTACTCTAAACATGTGCATGAAACAGAAAAACAAGATGTAAAGAATGGATTTTGTATTAATGTTACCTCCAATGTGAAGGTTGGTGAATCCCTTTGCAGTGATCCAAGAAGGTTGCTCCAAGCTCCAACTTGCTCCTTCTCTTTCTCCAATG
>LPNX010267121.1:102189-157310 GCA_001517045.1 Pseudotsuga menziesii
GATTGGCGCCTCGAGGTCACTTTTCAAGAGTTCCTGCTTCCTTTGGGTATTTTTCTAGTGTAATGGTTTGATCGAGGTGTTGGATTTTCACCTGATGGTTTGTCAATTTGGGAGAGTGAATCTTAATTATTCTAGTCACTCAAGTGATTTTGATGTAGCTTGATTGATCGGATGAACCACAGCCAAGTGCAGAGCATACACACCGGAGTCTTGTCAATTTTAGTAAATTTTAAGATAGGTGTTCTTGTTAAAAATAAAACCCTCCAGGAACCTCTTTCGATCCAAGTGGATCTCAATCGGGGAATCAAGGAGGGGTTAATTTTATTATAGCTAATGAAACAATTGATGAAAAAGAAAACAAAGATACACAATGTTGGTTTTCTAATTAGTCCGATCACGACCCTTTCTTCACCTTTCGGCTCAAAAGGAGGCTCGTGGGGTAAGTATTAAAATTACTTTGAAATATCAAATAAGGAAAATGGAAATGATTATAAATCAAAGTATACTACCCTGTAGATTAGAACTACTCTAGATAAAAAAAGATGAACAAAAAGTAAAAAATGACGCAGATGCAAATCCCCGCAGGGGGGATGGTGAATAGGCTCAAAAGAGCCTATTTGAAAGGACCTTTTCTTTTTATTAGCAGTGATTTAAAATATCAGAAAATTTAAATTGATGTACTTTGTTCCTTTCTTTATGGGATCCAAAGGCTTACAAAAAGCTTGTAACAAGCTAAAATCAAAACACAATGGTGGGGGAAGCTTTCGAGAAGCTCTGGTTTGTCCAAGAGTTGGAAAATGGGAAGTATCCTTCTCTTTTTTGTTAGACCTGCTAAAAAACAACAAGAAATTAAAATCAAATGTGCCCAAACACACTTTGAAAGTGTTTTGGGTCACTACGCTAGTTATCGAAAAAAAACTAAGTAAAAATTTGTTAAAAAGAGGGTAATCTAGTTTTGCAAAAGGGAACCAAGGAAAGCAAGCTTTCCTTGGGATCTTGGCTTTCTGTTTGGGAATCCAATGAGATATGCAATTTTCTTGTAGAATTTAAATCTTTGAAGAATGAAAAAAGAAACTACCTTATGAGCAAGCTTTAGATCTTTGATTTAGCTAGTTGCAAAAAGGAAATTCCTACACCTAGATCTATCTTTATGAAATGGTATTCTTTATGAAATTACATATCTAAGCAGCAAGACTCTTATGAACTATATATAACAATATAAATTCAATTCTTAGAACTAGATCTGATCATAAGAGGAAGAGACAGGTAACCGAAAGATTGATTTTAATAGAAAGGAGGAAGAGAAGGGGAAAGTCCCATTGTTGGATGGATCTACAATGGAAACTTGTTAGTGGAATATAGAGGGACAATTCCTTCACAAAATTTTGGATGTACAGTGGAGTCAAACTAGATCTATAGCTCGTCCAATCCTTTCTACCTGAAAGCTAAACACGCAATCCTGCACAAAACCTCATGAGATCTGGATATATATATGAAAAAAGAGACAAGAATTACATGCAAATAAACTTATTAAACATGCATAATCTAGTTCTTCAAACATATATGCTAGGAGATATATATTAAAAAAAACAAGTAACCTTACTTGCCTAACTATACTCCTATTGATTTGGCTGAATCATTCAAGCCAGACAAGGTTCAGATGCAGAAATTGAGAGAAAAGAAGGCAACATCAATAGCCATAAGACAATGCTTAATCCACACACATGAGAGAATTACACCATTTGGCCTCCAAAGATTCTTTATTCCAACAATTAAAAGATTACAACAGTATTACAATAGCAAGCCCTTCAATCCAACTCTAACTAGCTTGGAAGAGGAGGCTTATGCTTGGATATATACAAAAACTAGGAGATCTAGCCCTGGGGGGTGAAAATCCCAAGGAGATAGACCCCTGTAGCTTGAGGAGAGTCCATCAATGCCTGATCTATGTCTAGCTGAGCCAGATCTAAGTCTCACTGAGTGCAACTATCAATCGGGGGGCTGATCTGACTGACACCTCAACCTGTTGACTGAAGCATCCACCAAAAATCATCCAGATGAGCCCAAACATGTGGAGGAGATAGGGAGGGCGAAATTCCCCATAAAGGATGCTGAATTTCAACTCTGGATCTATCCAGATCACCTCCTTCAGTCAAGGATTTGTCAGATCTAGTCAATTTGGTTCAGATCTGACTGATTTCAATCAAATTGGCTAAGAATCCACTGATCTAGGATTTTGGATTTGCTCCATTATTCATCAATTTATTAATTAAAATAATCAATAAATGATTTTTTGGGGCTTTCTAACCTGAGTGATGGAAAATCACTCAAAACTAGGAAATAGTGGGTCCATGGGTTTACATGGTGCTCTTAGCTTGAAAATGAGCACCTACATGACTGAAACTGATTATTTGGCCCACTTTTATAAAAAAATCAATTTTTGCAATTAAACTATTAAAAAATAGCCTAAGTTTTGGAAAAAATAAATTTTAATAAAAAACACTGAAAAAAATAAAAAAAAATTAAAAAACCTAGGGGGACTTAGACATGTTCATATGAATCGACCATGATGTCTAGCATGTTTATACATTGACACATAGACTCTAATAACCTAAGTAGGCCTAAATGCCAAGCCGACCACCCCAGCTTTGGAGGTATTGAGTGAAAAACTCAGAAATTATCAGTCGTTTATTCGAGAACCAATAATAACCAAGGGAAAAAACACCCTGGGCTGATCGGATTGACAAATAAGGTCTAAGATACCGAGTCTTTTATAGACACTATCATGCTATAACATTTCTTACAACTCCCCCAAGGGGGTATGAACATGTGATATAGTACAACAAGCACTTCCCAGAAGCACTTCCAAAGGTCCTCTGAAGTCCGAACAAAAAATATTTGTCCAGTTCACCAAGCTCACTTGATAAAAAACCGCTAAGTACAACTTAGGTGGTAACAAGGACTAATTAGAAAACTGGTGTTGTGTATCTATGATTCCTTTTTTCATTTATTGTTTGATAATCATGATAAATTCAACCCCTCCTTGATTCCCCAATTGAGGTCCACTTGGAATGAAAGAGGTTCCTGGAGGATTTTCTTTTTAATAAGAACACCTCTTTTAAAATTTACTAAAAATAACGAAGACTCCAGTGTGTATGCTCTGTACTTGGCTGCGGTTCATCCAATCAGTCAAGCTGAATCAAAAGCACTTGAGTGACTAGATTAATTAGTCTTGACCTCCCAAATTGACAAACCATCAGGCGAAAATCCAACGCCTCGAACAATCTGTAAGCGGTAGAAAAATACCCAAAGGACTGGGAACAACTGGAAAGTGACCTTGAGGTGCCGATCTTTGTCACACACTGATGGGTGCATTATGAACAATAGTCTCTGAGACTCCATTCCAGCCCACAAACACCTTGTAGGTAGCCGTGAAAGTTCACTTTTGGACATACTCCAAGTACCCCTCGGGTATATCTGGGGTCCCCTTTTCACTTAATTTAATTCATTCACATTTGACATTAATTTAAAATCTACCAAGAGACATTTGCAAAACATTCATTCAAGCGCATGTAAGCACATTATTTTTTCTGTTGACTCCATTTAAGGCACTGGTGATTTATTTTGATCATTTCTTTGAATTATATATATATATATATATTGAGTGTCATTACGGTGCTTATATGCTTTAAATATTGCATCTTGTTATCTTTTTCTTTCACTGGTTAACTTCAAAACTCCTAAAAAACTTAATCATTATAACACCATCACACTAAGTAATTAGCCTTAGTAATTTAATAGGGTCTACCCCCCTTGGCTTCGTTAGGAGTTAGCCTAAACGGACGAGTCAAGAACAAGGTAACAGCCTTGACTTGAGACTTTCCCCCAAGGACACACCGAGTGGCTTGAATATTTCTGCCATGTAACCCACATGTGTGAAAGGCGTCAACACTTTTTGGTGCCGTTGCTGAGGATACATATTTTTATTCCTGAGTACGACTTAGCTTAAATTTTTTCTAAACAACTAAAAAGATAAAAGATATAAATGTTTTGATTGATCTAGTCTTTAAAAAACATAAAAATTAAAACTCGATCCATCTGGCGACTCCAATGTCTAACATCCCTTCAAGAATTTCTACCCAAAGAAACCGCCGACAATTATTCAATCCTCTCCCTAATCCCAAAATATTTATCAGGGAAATATTGAATAGGCAGACTTCCCGTAGAAACCTTGAAGATTTAGGAGACCAATCCCTCTCAGATATCCATCACATATTTGTAGAGAATCATACCTACCAATCTCAAGAAATGACGGAATTCTTCAAATCCCTTGACTTTTATCAGATAGCAGGTACTCCCCATGAAATTCTAAATGATGGTATCAAGAAGCTCCCCATATTCCAGGGAAATAATGCCATCACTGCCAAGTCTCACCTTTGAAATTTTGAAAAGCACCTGGTTAGTTATTGCAATGATGCTGCCCATAACCATGAATATGTCAAAATGAAGCTCTTTGCTTTATCCTTAGAGGATGATGCTGCAGAATGGTACTCTGACCTAGGTGATGATTCATATAAAACTCTTAGTGAATTCCTAGAGGGTTTTAAGAAGAAATGGGGAGAAAAGAAAGAACCAAGACATCTGCTTGCTTCCCTTCATAACATAAAGAAGATGGAGAATGAAACCATGGATGAATTTAACACTAAGTTCAGGCATATGGTTGTGGACCTCCCTAAAGACATCAAGCCAAAGGATTACTCCATCCTCATATTTTACATCAAATATTTCACTAGTGATTTGAGGTACTAGTTAAGAGACAAAGAGCAGGTTGACCTAAAAACTGCTTAGGAATTGGCCAAGAAAATAGAAAAGAATATGCAGTCTTCAGGAAAGTCTCACATTCCAGGTTACACTAGGGGAAACACTTCATACAACAAAGAGAAGGGTAAATCCGTTGAATCATAATAAAATGGAACCTCTAAAGATCCCATGGAAAAGGTAATAGACATGATAAAAGACTTGGTTACTAGTCAAAACCAACTTATCGCAAATCATTCCACACAACTGAATCATATGCACAATAGAATAATCACAATGGAAAGAAATAATGGACCTAGGAAATTTCAGCCTAAACAGAATCAAATGTATCGAAAGAAAGCTCCTCAGCAAGAACCTAGGATTCCAAACCAGTTAGACTCAGCTAACATGGTAGAACAAGTAATTCCATGGTGTAGACCTTGTGATCAATTCCACCAAGAAAGTACTTTCTATATTGCAAACCAAGTTCTAGAACATGTAATTCCTGAGGTCAGTAATCAAGAAACAATGTCAAGCAAGTATGATCATGTGTACATGGTAGGCCAAACCTACCATTTATCAAACTAGCATTGGCAGCAAGACATGGATTACAGTTATGAGAAGGATCTCCTTTCCAACTTTTACAGTGCAATTCCTTCTTTGGAAACAATCAAGGAAATGAAGGAGCCTAGATTCAAGGGCGTAGTTTATCAAATAAAGGAGAAGCCATCACCATCTAAATAGTACAAGCCAAAGGTAACCACTCCTCCTCTCCCAGATCCCCCTGTTATCCCTGAATCAAATGTTGATATGGGAGAATGGATAAGTAGTGCTAAGATTCATGTTTATGGAACTGATGTCCTTAAAATTCTTGGTCAAAAAGAAAAGTTGTTGAAAGCCATAGAGGATAGTCAAAGTAAAAATCATAATATTGTCAAAGAGGATCCTCTCCCTAATAATAATGCTATATTTGAAGCTGAACATATTGAACCTATAGATATGCCTATAGTCCTCAATAGTGTTGATCTGAAAAGAGAAGATCATATGTCTCCCTCTTAGTTGATAACCTTCTCCTTCATAACTGCATGTTAGATTTAGGTGCTTCATCAAATGTCATGACAAGAAAAGTACTGGAAAAACTAAATCTAAGGGTCACCTGACCTTGCCACAATGTTTGTGCAATGGATGCAAGAGAAGTTGAAGCGGTAGGGATAATATTAAATTTACAAGTTAACTTGGCCAAGTATCTTGACATCGACATGTCGATGGATGTGGTAATGATAGATGTTCCAGATAATTGGGGTATGTTGCTATCTAGAAAATGGGCCACAACTCTTGGTGGGTATATTCAAATGGATTGGACATATGCTACTATACCTGCATTAGAAAACACTAGGGTGATACTCCATAGAAAGAAGCTAAGGAAATGACATGTAGAAAACCCTAAGAAGCCTGAAAATGAATTATTTCATTTCATTGATAACTTTGGAAACTATGCTATTTTGTCATATTTCATGGCCCCTATTAAGGAAAACATTAAAAATGAAAAGATAGATGAAGTTTGGAAAATTTACTTTGATGGATATTATTCCAACACCAGAAAGGGTGTCGGCATCATGATCATCTCTCCTTCAAATAATGTCTACAACTTTTCTTTCAGGTTAGAGTTTGAAGCATCAAACAATGTAGCCGAGTATGAGGAATTGCTCCTAGGGTTAGAAACCAATAAATACATGGGGATAAAGTTGAACATAAAAGGTGATTCAGACCTAGTTCTCCTCCAGATTAAGAATCACTATCAATGCAAAAATGACAGGCTAAGGAAGTATAGAAATGCCACATGGGACACTATGGAATGGTTTGATGCACTTAACATTAAAAATATCCATAGGGAAATGAATGGGTTAGCAGATAAGTTGGCAGTAGTAGAATCCACCCTCCATCCATCAGATGAAATGATTAGTGGGAATGGAAAAAGGGAAATTAATTTCAGACCTTCAATTCCAGATAATATACATCACTGGCAGGTGTTTAAAGATGATGAGAAACTATTGAGTTTCATCCACAATCTCCAAGAGTTTGAAGGTTGCAACTTTTAGTTATCTGCAAGAGGGTAAAGAGTATCAGGAATATGAGGATAATGAAAGGAATCACATCTCGAGTAGCCTTATAGATTTTGAAACTATTTTTGATCAACAAGATCATCATAAAAAACAAAAAGAAGAAATAAAAATGGGGGATTATATGGAAATAAACATAGGAACTGATAAGGACCCCAAGTTAATAAAAATTGGAAAAGGTACTTTGGAAAAGGAAAGGAACAATTTGATCAACTTAATCAAAGAGTATAGAGATATTTTGGCCTTTAGTTATGATTAACTTAAAGCCTATCGAGAATACGTGTATCAACACACTATTCCCCTCACAGAAGAGGTTAAGGAGGTCAAGCCTTTCCGATAAAAACTTAGGTGAATAAATGCTAAGTTGGCCCCCATTGTGCAGAAGGAACTTCAGAAGATGTTAGCAGCATGGATCATAGCACCTACAAGATATTCATCGTGGTGCTCCAACTTAGTTTTTGTCAGAAAGAAGAATGGGTCAATTAGAATATTTATATATTTTAGAAATCTAAATACATCATGCCTTAAGGATAATTACCCATTACCTGGCATGGAAACATTGCTTCAAAGAGTAACAGGATCAGGAATGATGTCCATGTTGGATGGATTTTCCAGTTATAACTAGGTGTTGGTAAATAAGGAGGATCAACATAAGAATACATTCACCACACGTTGGGGTACCCATAAATTTTTAAGAATGCCTTTTGGCTTATTAAATGTTGATTCCACCTTCCAAAGAGCCATGGATTTTTCCTTCAAATAACTTATAAGAAAAATAATCGAAATATATCAAGATGACTTAACTATTTTTTCAAAGGAAATATCTGACCACATAAGTCATTTTAGGCAGGTTTTCATAAGATGTCGGAAATATGGTATTTCCTTGAATCCCGCCAAGTCAATATTTGGGGCTGATGAAGGCAAGTTGTTGGGGCACATCATTTCTAAGTATGGTGTCAAGGTTGATCCTGAGAGAGTTGAATCCATTAAGAAATTCACCTTGCCTCAAAATCTAAAATCTCTCTAGTATTTCAATGGTTAGATCAATTTCATAAGGAGATTCATCCCAAATTTAGCAGAATTAATGAAACCTTTACAAAAGTTATTAAAGAAAAACGTTAAGTTTGAGTGGATGGATGAAGGGAAAGATGCTTTCAAGTATATCAAAGATGCCATATCCATGTCCCCGGTCTTGATCAGTCCATATTATTCCAAGGAATTCCAGATATTTTCCTTTTCCTCAAAAGACACCATTGCCAGTGTTTTGCTTCAAAAGAATAAGGAGGGACAAGAGCAACCTATAGCCTTTATGAGTAGATCCTTGCAACATTCAGAGTTGAAGTATACCACCATGGTGAAATAGGCTTATGACCTTGTCAAGTCCCTTAAACATTTCAAAACTTCTTTACGTTACTCCAAAATCATTGGGTATGTACCCCATGCAGCTATCAAGGATATCATGTCTCAACAGGATTGTCTAGGAATCAGGGGTAAGTGGGTTTCAAATATTCAAGAATATGATTTAGAGATAAAACCTACTAATTTAATCAAGGGGAAAGGTCTTTCAAAGATGTTGACCCAAGGAAATGAAAAGGCCCTAGGAATAATCTGCCAGAACAGTGATTCAGAACAAAGTGTATAAGACGAGCTTCAAATATTAGAGTAGCACCCTTGGTATACCGACATCATCTTTTTCCTCCACAACCTTACATGCCCTGATTACTTACTTAGCCATAAAATAAGAGAATTAAGTTTAAAATCAACTAAGTATTGTTTAACAAAAGATGGTTTGGATTGGAGAAATCCCGATGGTTTAATACTTAGACGTGTCGATGAACCTGAGTCCAAAAAACTCATGGTTGAGTTCCATTCAGGATTTTGTGGTGGAAATTTTGCAGCAATAACAATTACCCATAAAATCCTTAGACCAAGATACTATTGGCTGAAACTTTTATTAGATGTGCACAAGTCTATCAGAGTTTGCCCCCAATGTCAGTTGTTCATTGAAAAGCAACAAATGAAATCCTTTCCTTTAAATCCAATAATAGTCCAAGCCCCTTTCCAGTAGTGGGGGATTGATTTCATCGGTAAGTTCAAGGATAACTCGACCAATGGTTATTCTTGGATTCTTACCACCACTGATTATTTCACCAAGTGGGTAGATGAAATACCCACCAAGAATGCAACTGATACTGTATTCATGGATTTCTTAGAAGATAAGATTATCACAAGATTCGGTGTGCCAGCCAGAATCATCATAGATAATGGCCCATGCTTTGTTTCCTCTGAGATGTCATCCTTTTGTTTCAAGTATGGCATTGCCCTATCGCATTCATCCAACTATTATCCCCAAGGAAATGGTCTAGCTGAGTCAAGTAATAAAAACTTAATGACCATAATCAAGAAAACAGTGGGTGATAATAAAAAGGCTTGGGGTAGAAAGATCAAGTTTGCATTGTGGGATGATAGAATCACAAAGAAAAGTTCAACCAGAAGGAGTCCTTTTGAACTTGTTTATGGCCTAGATGTCACCTTACCAGTCCATTTAAAGATTCTAGTGTATCAGCTTCTCTAGACCTTCAGCTCAGATCAGGAGGCCATTTAGAAAAAAATAAACCAGTTGATCGAGTTAGATGAGAGTAGAATAAATTTCCTTGACCAAAGTTTCATAAATTCAAACAAATTCAAGAGAACCTTTGATAGATCTACCTGGCTTGGATCCTTTCAAGTAGGTGAAACGGTCTTGTGTTGGGACAAACGACGGGAGAAACCTGGGAAACACAAAAAGTTCGACAGCTTATGGTTGGGGCCGTATATCATTGATGAAGTAGCAGGAACAAATTATTTCTATCTAGATGACCTAGAAGGAGAAAGGTCACGCCTACCAGTGAATGGATTTCTCCTCAAGAAGTTTTTCACCAAGACAGTTTGATGCCTTTAGTGGCATCGGTGGTTTCATGGCCAATTTCTAAACCTTTCCCTGCATGTACTTTTAAATTTTATGTATCATATTGTTGTATTATAGGTGTTTTGTACCATGTTACTAACCTTGAAAATTTTCTTTTGTACATTAATTTTGTAAAATATTTCCTTTTTCTACATTAGTTTTCTTTTATAGTTGATTTTTAATATATATATATATATATACATGAGTTTGACAAACTTTAATTGCTATGCAGGACCCAGAGATTCTGGAGTTCTCACATCCTCTTCTTTAAATAGAAGATCAGTCATAGAATGTGTCCCTAGATGGAGCCAGAATGTTACCACCTAAGTTGTACTTAGTGGTTTTTTATCAAGTGAGCTTGGTGAACTGGACAAAGATTTTTTGTTCGAACTTAAGAAGACCTTCGGAAGTGCTTCTGGGAAGTGCTTGTTGTACTATATCACATGTTCATAACCCATGGGGGAATTGTAATAAATGTTCTAGCATGATAGTGTCTGTAAAAGACTCGGTCTCTTAGAATTTATTTGTCAATTCAATCAGCCCTTGGTGTTTTTTCCCTTGGTTATTATTGGTTGTTGAATAAACGACTGATAATTTTTTATTTTTTCACTCAATACCTTCAAAGTTGGGGTGGCCGGCTTGGCATTTAGGCCTATTGAGGTTATTAGAGTCTATGTGTCAATGAATAAACATGCTAGGCATCATGGTCGAGTAATATGAACATGTCTAAGTCCCCCTAGGTTTTTAATTTTTAAAAATTTTTTAAGTTTTTTAAATTTTAATTTTTCCACAAAAACTTAGGCTAAATTTTAATAATCTAATTGGAAAAATTGGTTTTGTAATAAAAGTGGGACAAATAATCAGTTTCAGTCATGGGGGTGCTCATTTTCAAGCTAAAAGAACCATGTAGACCCATAGACCCACTATTTTCAAGTTTTGAGTGATTTTCCATCACTCAGGTTAGAAAGCCCCAAAAAATCAATTATTGATTATTTTAATTAATAAATTGATGAATAATGGAGCAAATCCAANCAGGTGATTTGATTGAAATCAGTCTCATTGGCACTAGATTGACTAGATTTGACAAATCCTTGATTGAAGGAGGTGATCTGGACAGATCTAGAGTTGAACTTCAGCCTCCTTTATGGGGAATTGTGCCCTCTCTCTCTCCTCCACATGTGTGGGCTCTTGTGGAAGCTCTATGGTTGATGTGTCAATCAGAAACTTGATATGTCAGCTCAATCAGCCCCCCAATTGAAAATTAGGCTTAGTGGAAGCTCAGTTCAGCTTCAGATCAGGCATTGATGGACTCTCCTTCAGCTGCAATGGTCTGTCTCCTTAAGATTTGCGCCCCCTAGGATGGATATCCTATTTTTTGTATAAATAAAGCATAGATCACCTCTTCCAAGCTAGTTAGAATTGGGATTGAGGTGCTATTGCTATTGTACTATTATTATTGTTCATTTGAAATAAAGAGAAGCTTTGGAGGCAGGACGGTGTCATGTCATTGTATGTGTGGATGAGCATTGCCATGTTTTACTGAGGTAACCCATATCTATGTTCATAATTTGCTAATTGTTTGTGGATTCATTGGTAAGATTGATAATAATCTTATTATAATATTGATAGGAAATGAGATTTTCAATAAGTTTATTGACTATCTCTTTCCTTTGATGCATGTTTAGAGATCTAGATTCATCATGTTTTATAAGTTTATATGCATGTTATTCCGAATCTCTGTGTATGTATTAACCGGATCTTACAAGTATTTTGGCAAGTCTTTGGATTCAGTTGCAGGTTCATAGCTTAGAGAGGATGCTGATATAATTTGCTTCTTCACTCTCTCCAAAACCATTCAAAGGCATAGTCCTCGACATTCCACCTGAAAGCTCCATGGTTGATCTTCAAGGCTACCAACACTCTTCTTCTCTCTTCCACATAAAAATCCAATTCTTAACTGGTTACTTTGGTTGCAAGATTTGTTATAATTTAGATCTGTCATATTAAAGTAAAAATTAGATATATATACTATTTCAAAGCTCACAGTCTAGATTTCATTTCTAAAAGGTATCATTAAGCATTCTAGTTCTAGCTTAGGGAAATCGTCCATTTTGCATGGCAAGTTAAAGATAATTCGTAGGTTGCATGCTCTAGATTTCCTTCTCTATTTTAAAAAGATTAAATCCAGAAATCAGTGCATATTTCATTGGCTACACAAATATAAATCCAATATCCCAAGGAAATATTGCTTTCCTTGGTTCATTTTTCACCGGTTTAGCTAGTTTTAGCTTAGTTTTGTTTGAGTTAAAGTAGGCTGACCCAAAGGTACTCTTAAAGTGATTTTGGGCATATTTTATTGTAACATACTTGATTTTTTTAGCAGGTGTAACAGAAAAAAAGATAAGTTGTTGTTCAAAAGTGGCCTTGGGATCATTCAAATCCCCCCAGGGGTCTCCCCTCTGATTGAAATCTTAAAATTTTGGAAAGTTGTAAGATCTTGGTTTCATCCCGTATAAGGATCAAGAAGTTTCTGATATTTCATTTTTCTAATGTTGTAACCAATAATAATAAAAGGAAATATTTTTTGAGTAGGATCTTTCGAGCCCGCTCCCCATCCCCCCAGGGGGGATCCGTGTCTGTTTCATTTTTTTGCATTTTTCTCCTTTTTCTGTTCTAGTTTAGTATTGACATGTAGGATTGTATAATTTGATAGTATTTTGCATTATTCCATATTTTCAATTCAAAATTAATCATACTACTTACCCCACGACTTCTCGATTGACTTGCAAGGGGAAAGAGATGCTTGGTATGACTAATTAAAAAATAGGTGTTGTGTATCTCTGATTCCTTTTTCATTTATTGTTTGATAATCATAATAAAATCTACCCCTCCTTGATTCCCTGATTGAGGTCCACTTGGACCGAAAGAGGTTCCAGAGGGTTTTCTTTTTAATAATAACACCTCTTTTAAAATTTACTAAAAATAATGAAGACTCTGGTGTGTATGCTCTGTTCTTGACTGTGGTTTTCTTGATCAGTCAAGCTGCATCAAAATAAATTGAGTGACTAGATTAATTATTCTTCACCTCCCAAATTGAAAAACCATCAGGAGGAATTCCAATGCCTCGAACAAACTGTAAGCGGTGGAAATATACCCAAAGGAGTGGGAACAACTGGAGAGTGACCTTGAGGCGCCGATCTCTGTCACACCCTGACAGGTGCATTATGAACAATAGTCTTTGAGAATCCGTTCCAGAACACAAACACCTTGCGGGTAGCCATGAAAGTTCGCTTTTGGACATACTCCAAGTACCCCTCGGGTATATTTGAAGTCCCCCTTTTGCCTAATTTAATTCATTCACATTCCACATTAATTTAAAATCTACCAAGAGACATTTGCAAAACATTCATTCAAGTGCATGCAAGCACATTATTTTTTATATTGACTCCATTTAAGGCACTGCTGATTTATGTTTATCATTTCTTTCAATTATATGTATATATTGAGTGTCATTACGGTGCTTATATGCTTTAAACATTGCATCTTGTTATCTTTTGATTTCACTGGTTAACTTCAAAACTCCTAAACAACTTAATCATTAT
The DNA here is from genome assembly GCA_001517045.1 of Pseudotsuga menziesii. Classification (NCBI taxonomy): domain Eukaryota; kingdom Viridiplantae; phylum Streptophyta; class Pinopsida; order Pinales; family Pinaceae; genus Pseudotsuga; species Pseudotsuga menziesii. Next base: position 115,656 of record LPNX010267121.1, read on the forward strand.
AACACCATCACACTAAGTAACGAGCCCTAGTAATTTAATAGGGTCTACCCTCCTTGGCTTCATTAGGATTTATCCTGAACGGAGGAGTCAAGAACAAGGTGATAGCCTTGACTCGAGACTTGCCCCCAAGGACACACCAAGTGGATTGAATATTTCTACCACGTAACCCAGGTGTGTGAAAGGCAGCAACACCAGGAACCATAGATTGTCCAAGTTAGCATTCAGGGGGGGTGTTAGGATTATAATCCTCCCTTGTCCAATTTGGTCAATTATGTCTAAATGAGGAGTCCTTTTAGTCTATATTTAGTCACTAGCACCATTGGGTCCACTTGGCCTAATTGGGGCACATGTACCAGTTACTAAAGTGTGGGGAATACTGATTGAGGCCAAATTCCATTGCTTGTAGTTTCATGCATTATCTTTGGAGCCTCCTATATCAATACCTACAAATTAGGAGCCACTAGGAGTGCTGACACCAACCTCCATTAGTTGAGTTCAGTTGGTGACTAGTCAAGCTCAGTTAGGAGTCAGTTACATTCAATTATAGTCTATTACATTTAGTTCTACTCAGTTAGCACTAGCTTTGCATGGCTGCATGTATGTTAGGCACATTTACTCACCTACCTCAATCAATTAGACTAGTTAACACTGATTTATACACTTGAGTTGGGATTTTGAACTACGATAATGATTTAGACAAGGCCAGTTAACTATACAGTCAAGTAGAGTCAAAATAATTCGAATTTCCTCACATGGATTTGAATTGCATGAGGCTATTTATCCATTTTTCTTCATTGTAATTAATTATCTAATTACTTTTGATTAATGAAAGCATTCACAGTTGCAAGCAATTTTTTCACTGTTTCATTCTTCAATATTTGAGTAAAATTGTATGATTTATCTTGTGAGTTGTGTGTTGGTCCACAGATCTATGTGCTCAATTTAATACATTGCACCCTCTTGACATGGAAATTTTAATTCCACATATTATTTTCTCATTAATTAATTAATAATAAAAATAAAACTAAGTATAATCCTCACAGATAATGTTTTGAGAAAATTCCCTAGGCTAGAGTAATTAATGTCACTTGGAACCCCTAGGTGTTTATCATGGTCAACACTTTTGGTGGTCAAAATGTGGGTACATGACAATGCCCATATTATTCTCAAAAAATTTATTCTTTTGATGAAATACCTTTTTGTAATAAGAACACTTTGATGTTCTCCCTTTCTTCTTAACCTTCTTCAATGAATCTTCATCAGTAGTCTTCAAACTTTTATCTTCAATTTTTGACTTTGGCTTCTTCTCTTTCATAATTTTCTTTTCTTTGGATTTGGTATTCTTTCTTCCTTGAACCATGATATCATGGTACTTTCCCTTATGATATTTAATAGAAACCATCTGAATCAATTTATCTTGCTCCTTTGTTAGTGAATCCAAGAAAGTACACAAAGAAGACATTTTCCAATTAGAAGCAACAAGCCTAGTAGCATGAAAAGTATACACAAAATCTGAGTATTCAAGACTCAATTTAGAAAGAATGCAAATGATTAATTGATCATATTTATTCTCAATCCCACAATATTTGAGCATTAGAATAAGTGACGTGAATTTGTTGAAGAAACCCTCAATAGAATTGAAATTGCTTGGCCTCATTGAGAATAACTCAATCTCCAACTAATTCTCTCTTAACTCATCTTAAACTCCAAAGAGATAATTGAGTTTGGTCCATACTTGTTTTGGAGTGGTCAAACCATCTAGATGAAATAGTATATAAGGAGAAATAAAGAGACAAATCAATCCATAGGATTCATCCAACCTATTATGCAACTTAGGTTTCTCAATCATAGGATTGGGCTCATTCTCCAAAGCTAGAGTAACTTTGTATAGCCCCTTACTACACAATAGAATGCTAATTTTAGATTTTCATTCATGATAGTTGAAGGGATTAGGATCATAGCTAAATAAGAATCCATACTGCTAAGTTGATGCACTCAACAAGAAACTCTATCTGACCTGGGAAAATTAAAACTAGGAGAAAAGTATTGTAAGCTAAATAAGCTCTTCTTCAGAGAAGGATAGGAGATTGTATGCGCTCCTCAACTCTACAGAACTTGAGAAACCTTGCACTCTAATACCATGTATAAATAGAATATCTAATGCTATGAGAAAATATGCTAAGAAGAAGAACTGGAAATAGATTTTGTTACTAAGATAATTCTCACAAGCATACACAGGAAAAATAGAGAGAAGAATAGAGACCGAATCACATGAATGAAGAGATGAATATTGGAGTATATACTTCCTTGAATAATGATGAATAATATGTTGATGTAATTGTAACTTTGGAATGTATTCACTTGTATTTATTATGTATTGTAACCCGATGTTTATTCCGGGATCTATTTGTAATATCATTGAGTCATGTCATGCCCCGATGTTCTGATCGGGAGGATATATAATGTAAATAAGTCATGTCAAGTTATTGTGGGAAACCATCCTTTTGTCTAAGGGTTAAAGTCCCCGCAGTTCTAGGGCACTAGGGTTATTAGACTCTCCTCGAGAGGTAGGCCCTAGTAGGGTTTTAGTCATGTCGGGAATTAGTATAAATAGAGAGTTGGCCTCTCTATTTAACAGACCCTCATCCACACTTAGTTGTAGCGCATAGCTGAGGAAGAGAAAGACATCGGGGAAAGGAATAAAGAGGTTATTGCTGTTGGGAGATCATCTTACTATTTTGGGGTTTTACTTATGGTGATGATTCTATCTCTAAGGATGTTGTGGGGTTTTCTCCATTTATGGTTTCCCCGAAGAAAAAAACTGTGTTCATTATCTCTTGTGTTTGATTGTTGTACTTGTTGTTCTCTCAGTTAAAGATCCTAACATAATGCTACCTTAATTGATTAAAAAATAACATGGTATCAGAGCTAACCTAAGAAGAAGACACTGTGTAGTTGTAGGAACTACGGCTTCCTACTTTGTGGATCTCTCTCCACATATTTTTAGAAAAAGAAGGTTGGAATAACTCTCCTCCCTAGGGCACATATTTCTATTGAAGCAGAATCCAATTCTAAAGTTTTTCAGTTTTGGACCTGACACTACTACCAAAAATTAGGGCTTTTCATAGAAGATGATTTTTTCAGTGAGCCCGGGCCTGGATTGATCTCCTCCCTAAAATTGAAGTTAGGGATAAAATTCAAAGCATTTGGTTCGACAGAAGTCTGGAAAAGAAAAACCCTAATTTTCTCCTGAACCAGCTCTGCAGGATTTCAGCTCCAAATCTAGATCCGACATCTTAACCTAGTAAGATCTAAATATTTTGTATTTCGATTTGAGGTTCTCATTTAAAGATGTCTCATCATACCAAGCTTCATGAAAAGATTGAGGGAGTTGATAACTTTCGAGCTTGGAAGTATAGGATCTCCCTGGTCCTGGAAGAAAATGAGTTGGACTCCTATATCAATGAGGAGGTTCCAGTTCCAGAGAGAGATGATGAAAAGGCCTTACATAAGAAGAATTTGGTTATGGAAAAGAGGATCATTGCTGATTCTATCAAGGATCACCTCATACCACAGGTGTCCTCCCTAAAGACACCTAAATCTATGTTTGATGCCCTAACCAAACTATTTGAAGGGAAGAACATAAACCAGAAGATGAATTTGAGGAACCGGTTGTAGAATGTGAAGATTCAGAATGTGGAGACCATCCAGTCTTAATTCACAAGAGTTTCTCAGATCAAGGAACAACTGGAAGCAGTAGATGAAGAAGTGAAAAATGCAGAGATTGTAATGACCACCTTGAATGGTCTCCCTAGATCATGGGACTCCTTTATTCAAGGGATATGTGCTAGAAAGAAGTTAGTCAAGTTCATTAGAATATGGGAAGAGTGCTCTCAAGAACAAGCTTGAATAGCAGCTCAAGAAGAGAATATGGGAAGTGAAGATCAAGCTCTCACAGTACACTCCAAGAAAACCAAAAGAAGATCTCATCACCCGAGAGGTAAGCACTCTCACAAGGATAATACTAGAAAATATTTGTCTAGAATCAGATGTTATACATGTGATGAAGTAGGACACTTTGCAAGAGATTGTCCTAAAAAAAAGAATAAGAAAAAGAGAAACAAGAGAAGACATCATGTTCATGCTGCAGAGGATGATGAACCATCAAAGAAAAGAACAAGAAATGAAAGTGAAGACTCTTCTAGTGAAGAAGAATATGTCTAGATTTTTTCTCTCACGAGAAACATCACACATGGAAGAAATTATTGGATTATAGACAGTGGGGCTTCCAAACATATGATAGGATTCAAGGAATCCTTTGTGAGACAATCAGAACATGAATCACCTCACAAGTTGAAGCTTGGAGATGACTACCAATATCCAATAAAAGGTAGTGGGGAATCCTCCTATAAGCTAGAATCTGGAAAGTATATGACAATAAAGGAAGTATTGTTTGTACTAGGACTCAAGAAGAACCTCCTATCCATATCTACATTAGATGCAAAAGGAATGAGAGTTGCATTCATAGATGGTCAAGTCATCATGTGGCCAAAAGTAAAGGCTATCGATGATGCAGTAGTGATTGGGGAACAAGAAGGAGGATTGTACAAATTGAAGGGCCATCCAAAACAAGCCTTGGTCCATGACACAGTAGAGCCAAATGAACTTTGGCATAGAAGGCTTGCACATGTGCATTATAGAGCACTACCTCTTGCAAGCAAAGTTGTTGAAGGTCTTCCAAAAATACAAGCAAAACATGATGGGGTCTGCGAAGGATGTGCGAAAGGACAGAATATAAAGAAGACATTTCCAAGTAGCGAAAGAAAAGCAAAAGGAATCTTGGAAATCATCCACTCTGATGTATGTGGTCCTATGTCATCAAGCTCAATAAGCGGGTATGTATATTATTTTTCTTTTATTGATGACTTTTCTAGGAAGACATGGATTTACTTCATGAAGAAGAAAGACGAAGAATTCAGCAAGTTCAAGGAATTCAAAGCCTTGATTGAGAACCACATTGAAAAGAAGATCAAGACCTTTCGATCAGATAATGGCAGAGAATTCACCTCGAATGAATTCAAAGAGCTATGCAAAGACTCAGGGATTAATATGGAGTTGTCCACTCCTTATAATCCACAATAGAATGGGATTGTAGAAAGGAAGAATAGAACTATCATGGAAGCTACAAGAGCAATGCTTCATGATCAATATCTTCCTATGCATCTTTGGGCGGAAGCTGCCAGAACAGTTGTGTATGTACAAAACCATACTCCACATAGAGTACTCGAGAACAAGAATCCTGAAGAATTATTCTCCAGAAAGAAACCAGAAGTCAACCATCTCAGAATATTCGGATGTCTAGTGTACATACACATTCCAAAAGAGAAGAGGACTAAATTAGATCCTTCAGGAAAGAAGGGTATATTTGTGGGATACTCTAAAAGCTCAAAGGAGTAAAAAATATATTTCCCAGGATTCAAGAAGATTGACATCAGCAGGGATGTGACATTTTATGAAGACACAGCTTACAACAAATCTAGAAAGAGACTTGTTGAAGAACCTGAAGAAGCAAAAGCACCCAGAATTCATGATACAACCATGAATGAAGAAAATCAAGAAGAAGATCGAGAAGTTGAAGAACCACAAAGACCTATAGATCCATCTCCAGAAAATAATCCTCATAAGAGGAAACCTACTTGGGTATGAGAAGTTATCCAAGGTGTGGAAATATATGGGGCTCTAGAAGAGAATCACAGAGAAAGAAAGAGGACCAGATCCTGCTCCGGGTATGTAGCATTACTATGTGATTTCATTGATAAAGAACCTTCCAATTATGATGAAGCGGTAGAATGGAAAGAATGGAAGGATTCTATGATCAAAGAGTATCATTTGATCATGAAGAATGATGTTTGGGATGTTGTCTCAAGACCAGAAGGGAAGTCAGTTGTAACTTCCAAATGGATCTACAAGATCAAGCATGCTGCATATGGTAGCATTGAAAAATGTAAAGCAAGAATTGTTGCTCGGGGTTTCTCCCAGAAAGAAGGAATAGATTATGAAGAAACCTTTGCACCTTTAGCCAGATACACTTCCATCAGATCAATACTTGCTCTAGTTGCAGTGATGAAATGGAAGATACACCAAATGGATGTCAATAATGCTTTCTTGAATGGTGTAGTGGAAGAGGAAGTGTATGTTGAACAACCACTCAGTTTTGAGACACATGAAAGAGAGTCTCATGTATGTAGATTGAAGAAATCCTTCTACGGTTTGAAATAGACACCCAAGACATGGTATGACAGAATTGACATCTTTCTATCTAGTTTGGGCTTTACCACGAGTAAAGCAGATTCCAACCTTTACTACAAGGTTGAAGATGGCAACCCAGTGATGCTCCTACTGTATGTAGATGATCTGTTTATGACAAGTATGGATGGGTTGATTGTTGATACGAAGAGAAAGCTTACTGTCGAGTTCGAAATGAAGGACTTGGGTATGATGCATTATTTTCTAGGTATGGAGGTGTGGTAGAGTATGAATGGAATCTCCCTTGGATAAGGGAAGTATGTAGTAGAGATCCTGAAGATGTTTGGGATGATGGACTCCAAAGCCATGGCCACACCTATGGCATCAAACCTAAAGCTTTTGAGCAATGCTTCATCAGATTCGGCCAATTCTATGATGTATCATCAGATGATTGGGTCCTTGATGTACCTGACGAACACAAGACCAAATATTTCCTTTGCTGTGAACACCTTGAGCCAGTTTTTGACAGATATGAGACATGTTCACTTGACTACTGCAAAGCATATTCTGAGGTACCTGAGGGGTATAATTGATTATGGGATCAAGTATGAGTTGAATCAGAAGATTAACCTAGAGGGTTATGTTGATTCGGATTGGGTAGGAAGTGCCATCGATAGGAAGAGCACTTCAGGATGTTTCTTTAGTATGGGGTTAGGTGTGATCTCTTGGTTTAGCAGGAAGCAATTCTGTGTGGCACTAATTACAGCTGAAGCAGAGTATGTCGCGGCCTATTCAGCTAGCTGTGAGGCAGTATGGCTGAGGAAGCTACTGTCTAATTTATTTGATCTCCATTTGGATGCTACTTGTTTACATTGTGACAACCAGAGTTGTTTGAAGTTGTCAGAGAATCCAGTGTTCCAATACAAGTCGAAGCATATCGAGATCAAGTATCACTATATCAGGGATATGGTGTAGAGGGGAGCAATGAAGCTCCAGTATGTTGTGACACACAATCATATAGCTGATGTGTGACAAAGCCATTGGTCAGACTGAAGTTTGAGTACTTCAGGGAGAAGCTTGGTGTTCTCCAGATTGAGGTCCCTTCCAAGGGGAAGTGACAAGTCCGAAAGCCATTCCGACGAGTAGGTCATATGTAAGGGCTAAGCCATTCTATCATGGTGAGAGGATCGATTCATTACATCTTAGATATGAGTGCTAATCCATTCTGATATGACTGTAGGATTGGTTCCTACATGATCAGATATAAGGTATATTGCCATTCTTGGAATGGAGCTACCTAGTGATGTACCAGGAATCCTCAGTCTGCGACTGAGATCCATTATGATATGATAGAGGGATGTGTTCCCACTTGATCAAATGTAAGGGTTGAGCCATTCTGTCATGTTTAAAGGATTAGGTTCCTTCCATGTCAGATGTGAGTGCTGGCCATTCTGACAAGTAGGTCAGATGTCAGGGAAACTGCCATTCTCTGGGATAATGGAGGCACCTGGTCAATTACCAGGTAGCTTAGTATGGGACTGGGGGCCATTCTGATATGACTGTAGGATTGGTTCCTACAAGATCAGATGTGAGTGCATGCCTTTCTGATGAGTAGGTTAGATATAAGTGTTGTGCCTTTATGACGAGTAGGTCAGATGTAAGTGCTATGCCTTTCTGACAAGTAGGTCAGATGTAAGTGCTGAGCCTTTTCATAGATGATAGTAGTTGTGTCCTAGAATGCTGGTGAATGTGAGTGCTAGGCCTTGTTGATGTGATTATAGGATTGGTTCCTACATGATCAAATGTGAGTGCTGGGTGTGCCTTTTTGACGAGTAGGTCAGATGTAAGTGCTGGGCAGGCCATTCTAACGAGTAGGTCAGATATAAGTGCTGAAGAAGACCTACATGGTGGCTAGGCCTACAACTAGCATGAAAAAGGGATGGCTCTGTAGAACTTCCTGTGACAAGAAGAATCTTGAGACAACACATATGATGATGACCAAGTGATGATCCAGATTGAGCTATGATTCAGATCCAGTTATGATGTCTTCGAGATGATACAGATCGAGTGATGATCTAGATCCAGCAGTGATGATACAGATCTAGTGATGATTGTTATAGTGGATTTCACCACTCCAGGTGAATCACACTTTGTATGGCCTTCCTCTATCCCGCTGCAGACTCTTTAGACCCCATGGACCATCTTTTATCCTTTGATTTTTCCTTGATCATCCCTAAAACTATATGAAAAATGATATACACAACTTTTTACCTGATACCGCGTACATACGTGGTTTTGACCCATATAACCGTGTACATCGAGATGTGTGCATAATCCAAATCCTTTTGGAGTTTTCCTTGACATGGATCCGACTCATTCAACTCCTAGCCTTCCATATTCCTTGAGATCGCTTGGATCCGACCCTTCATTATCCCTTGTGAAGCTATATAAGGAACCCCTTGGTACATTGAAGGCATATAGAGAGATTGAAAGCAAAGAAACTATAGTCCATTGTTGCCGGAATTTATACTTGAGTCTGCATCCCTTTGTCCCTTTGGAGCACTTTTGTGTTCTTCCCAAGCTTGCCTTTTCTTAGTGAGCTTGCTATCGTGAGATGGAGGATTGAGGTGGCGGAGGCCCAAGTGGGGGATTCAGTTTCTCTGGTTTGCAAATGTGACATCATAGGTTGTATCTATCTTGTAATCTCTGATTTATATTAATAAGAACTATCTTTTCCTTTCCAATGATGTGTATTTGATTGAATATTGTATCCATTGGAATATGTCAAATGATTTTACATTATTGATTATATATTCTAGAATAGATCTAACACCATGATATATAGTATACTTGTATTGTTTACTTGTTGTTAAGGAAGTATTATATCAATTCAAGCTGAAGATTGAAAAGCTCAATGGGGATCTACTTCAACCGTCCGGAATAAGGTACGAGGTCTGATCCTTTAGTGTTAGACATTTTATTTCTATTGCATATTGGGAAAGATTGATTTCTGGAGTCAAAGATGTCTGTTGTGGTACCCCAAGCCATAGAAATTTCTCTCCGTAACAGAATTGGCGACTCCCCTGGGGATGTTCCTTGTTTTTATTTGGGGTTGGGGGCACAATGGGCTTGATATTATTGACTTGCTCTTGGTTTCTCCCTCTTTGTGTGTCGCATTTTATAGTATATTTGTCCATTGACACTCCCCTTTATTGGTTTGTCCTTGGCCTGCTTTTTACCACTGCCTTCTCTGTATATGCAGGTTTTTGGCTAAAAGTCACGTACATATGCGGATTTTTGGCCAAAAGTCGCGTACATATGCAGTTGTTCTTTAAACAGTCGCGTACATCCTCCCTTTTGGTGAGTTTGATGTTATGGGAAGTTGTTGGGTGGGTTGTGAGTGTGGTTGGGTCTTCCTTGGGTCTGATGTTGTCTGTTGGATGCTTCTTTTGTGACCAGAGACCATTTTTTCATTGTTTTTTCTTTGAAAGTAGTTTTAGTCATTTTTCCCTTTTGTTTTTCCATTAGTGCATTACTCTTTTTGTCTTGGTATCTTGCTGGGCTTGCCTTTTATACTTGCTGCAGAGACTGAGAGTTTTAGATGAATTTTATTGCATTTTTCATTCTTTTATATTGAAAAATACAAAGTAGTTGCACTCTTAGTTGCATCTTAGATATGGATTTGAGGAGGTACTTGCATTGGATTGCTTGGATGAGAGTTGTGTTTAGGCTTTCATATAGGAAGGATTGCATTGGAATTCGGAAAGGAATATATATTTATGCATCTCATGTAGTGGCATACCCTATTTTTCATTTGACAAAGATTGCACTTAGCATTATTTGTTATGGTGTGCACTTTTATTTCACTGATGAGTCTTCATATCGCTAGTTGCATGGCCATTTCCCTTTGAGTAATTATAGCCAACTAAAATCAATGCTAATTAAAATGAATTACACTCTTTTCTTTTTTAGGGTGCACCAACAAGCTTAGGTTTTAGGATCTTGGAATAGTTCATTGTAAGTCAATTCTCCAAGATCACTAAACAACAACATCTAGGTGTCTGTCCAGGGGAATGTGCGAAATCCTTGATATAACCATCGTTCTCAAGATCCTCCTCTCAAACGGGAGTTAAGCATGAGGAAGTGTGAGTGGTTATCGATTGGGATGACCCCTAGTCATAACTGAGTAGCACCGGAGATATTTCCAGGATTGTATTCGCATCTGGGGGCTCTTTCGAGAGTTTCGGGCTTTGCTACCCTGCCCATATGGTCAATCCTGCTTGCAACTATCCACCTGAGCCTTGATTATATTGAGGTGACCTTAGTGACCTTACCTAGGATATCGAGGGGGTACTTGTAGAGATTATTCTGCAGGTGTCCCGGCTAGGTAGGGGTCGAACAACACAGTCACTTTATGTGTTAAGGCTAAGGGCCACTATAATTGGTTACGTACCTCCACTTGTAGTGTATGGGAGTTTTGAGCCTCTCCTAGGTGAGACGTACCTGCTGCATTCAGGAGCTCACATATCCTCCCCTTGGTTTGCTTATATTTTGGTTGTATATTTTCTTAGGAGTGTGCTCTTTTTGTGCTAGTTGGCCTTTGGGATCGTGGTTACGTGAGTATATTTATGCTCTCTTAAGTTCAGGTCCTTTTATTTTCGGCATGCCTAGTATCCTATCACCCGCCTTGGTCCTAGTATGGACCCTGGTGTCAGACTTGGGGGCATCACAGCCCCTTGCCGTGCTCATAGATTTGGGAATGGTCATCTTCCATCCTCTACTCCATTTGTGGAGGATTTTTTCCCTTCGCTCGGTCTTTACACCAGTGGTCACCCTCACTGGGGTGGTAGTGTATGCATGAACGTTGGGTCTACACCTTAGTTTACTTTTTATGTTGCATCGTTCACTGCATTGTTTCCTTTGGGTGCTGTTGTCATGATGATTCCTCCCTATATCCTATAGTTTGGATTCTTTATTGACTATTTTGGCTTGTTTTGGACTAATATGGTTACCATGTAGGGTCCAGTTTTGTACACTCTCTCCAAGGTTTTGACCCGTTCATGCCTATCACAGGTATTATGTCTGAAATGGCATATAGGTTAGGATTTCACATCTGCTTGCACTTATGCATTGCCTTATGACCGTTCCATCTTAACCTTATCTACGACCCCATTCCATGGTATCACGGAACCTTCATGCTACTGTTAGAAGTGGTACTATGTGAATGGTAGAGCTTTCCTTTACATGGGTTCCCTAGTTAACTCCCCTTTGCATTTGGTACCCATGCTGTGAGTCCTCTCTTAGGTCTGGGAGTCCATTGTATAGTATTGCCATGACATTTCACAAGAGCCTCATACTCCTCTTGATATTATGCTGGCCTGTTTCCCTCCGGACTCCCCTTACGTCAAGTTGTGAATGCATTATCATGAGCTTTTCCTGCCTTATTGAGCTTTATTCCAACTTCCCTGACATTGTGTTTCAGCCATATAGCCCGAGCTTGTCTCATGTCTAGCCATGCAGAGCCATTTTTTCCTTCACAGCTTGATTCCTTTTTTACCGGGAGGGGATTTTCCCCCGAGTGTTGATATCCTACACATGTATCCTTGCATTGAGCATAGGTATGTTCCACTTCTTGGAACTAGTTTGTTTTCCCTGATGACACTCGTCTCCTCCTAGTTTGTAACTATAAAGCTAGTTTATTTTTTTTTCAAGCTTTTCAAATAACTGAAAAAGTCCAAAAAAAATAAAAAAACCAAAAATCCGGACAAGGAAAGATGTTATCTTTGGCAGCTGTCGAGTCGTGTCGCCTTTGAACAGAGCACTGTAAATCACATCCATTGGTTGGGTTATAGTTTGACTTTAGGAGCTGTACTCGTTTATCTGAGTTTATCTCCACCGACTGGTTAATCTTCCAGTCCCTATGGAGCCTCTGTTGATGCCTCCTGTGTCACAGAGATGTCCTAGTTTGTATATCGAGTCTATGTTGCCTTCATTTAGTCACCATACGCCGTTATGCTCTTGTTCTAAGGAAGTTGAAACCTGCGTCGGCCATTCCCGGTACAGTTATTGGTTCGTGCACCTTATGATCGAGTCCTTCCACATTAGATAGATTTGCTGAGTAGCTCATCTTGGATGATGGGGGATGCCTTAATACCCTGCTTCCAGCGGATTTCATCCCATCAAATTCAGATCATTTATTCTGGGATTGGAATCTAGAGTCCTTTTGAGTGCCTTGAGACTTGTAGTCATCAATGGGAGGTTCTCTTGCCATTGACAGTTTCTTAGGAATACATCAATGTCCTATGATCGATGGATTCTCTCAAGTGTTCGACCTCAACACATCTATTCACACTTGTTAGTTTGCACTCTAGTACCTTGATTCCCATTTTCATTATCGGTGGGTAATCTCGCGTCTGTTAATGATATACATCAATGACCGGTAATCAGATGATGGACTACTATGTTCAACCTTGACACCTCTATTCGCATAGTAGGACATATACTCATAGCGGTTTGTGTAGAAGACCTTCCAGACTGGTGGCATCTCTTATATGCTACCTCCTTGATCGTGCCAGTGTTCATGAGATTTCAGCTCTCGTGACTTCATTCCATTGTATGTCAGATATGTCCAGCCACTATGGAGATTCTGATCTATGTATATTGTACGTGGCAATGACCACATATGTGATATCATGTATTATGCCTATTCATGGCCATTGTACTCTTATGTATCTGGGACTGCTATATGTACTTGCAGTTATATGCAGAGTTGTATCATTGTACTATGCTGATTGGGTGGCTGGTATTCCATTTGGGATCCTTAATAACTCCACTTCTGGGATGGACTTATAATGTATTTCGGTCATCGTATGACCCCTCTAACCTCACACATTAGGGGGCATCTGTTATAGCGGATCTCACCACTCTAGGTGAATCACACTTTGTATGGCCTTCCCCTGTCCCGCTACAGACTCTTTAGACCACATGGACCATCTTTTATCCTTTGATGTTTCCTTGATCATCCCTAAAACTATATGAAAAATGATATACACAGATTTTTACCCGATAACCGCGTACATACTCAGGTTTGACCCTTATAACCACGTACATCGGGACGTGTGCATAATCCAAATCCTTTTGGAGTTTTCCTTGACATGGATCCAACTCATTTGACTCCTGGCCTTCCATATGCCTTGAGATTGCTCGGATTCGACCCTTCATTATCCCTTGTGAAGCTATATAAGGAACCCCTTGGTACATTGAAGGCATATAGAGAGATTGAAAGCAAAGAAACTATATTCCATTGTTGCCAGAATTTATACTTGAGTCTGCATCCCTTTGTCCCTTTGGAGCACTTTTGTGTTCTTCCCAAGCTTTCCTTTTGTTAGTGAGATTGCTATCGTGAGATGGAGGATTGAGGTGGTGGAGGCCCAAGTGGGGAATTCAGTTTCTCCGGTTCGCAGACGTGCCGTCAGAGGTTGTATCTATCTTGTAATCTCTGATTTATATTAATAAGAACTATCTTTTCTTGTCCAATGATGTGTATTTGATTGAATATTGTATCCATTGGAATATGTCAAATGCTTTTACATTATTGATTATATATTCTAGAATAGATCTAACACCATGATATATAGTATGCTTGTATTGTTTACTTGTTGTTGAGGAAGTATTATATCAATTCAAGCTGAAGATTGGAAAGCTCAACGGGGATCTACTTCAACCGTCCGGAATAAGGTATGAGGTTTGATCCTTTAGTGTTAGACATTTTATTTCTATTACATATTGGGAAAGATTGATTTCTGGAGTCAAAGTTGTCTGTTGTGGTACCCCAAGCCATAGGAATTCCTCTCCGTAACAATGATCTAGATCCAGCAGTGATGATCTAGATCCAGTGATGATCCAGATCTAGTGATGATATCCAGTGATGATCCAGATCGAGATATGATCCAGATCCATATATGAATATGACTTGAAGATGAAGATGACTTGAAGACAAAGATGAATTGAATATGCAGATGACGAGAAGATCCAGAGAAGAAGACCAGTGATGAAAATTGTGTTGAGAGAATACCTTCTTAGTTAAGAGGGAGTTTTGATGTAATTGTAACTTTGGAATGTATTCACTTGTATTTCTTATGCATTGTAACCCGATGTTTATTCCGGGATCTATTTGTAATATCATTGAGTCATGTCATGCCCTGATGTTTTGATCAGGAGGATCTATAATGTAAACAATTCATGTCAAGTTATTGTGGGTAACCCTCCTATTGTCTAAGGGTTAAAGTCCCCATAGTTCCAGGGCACTAGTTTTATTAGAATCTCCTAAAGAGGTCGGCCCTAGTAGGGTTTTAGTCATGTTGAGAATTAGTATAAATAGAGAGTTGGCCTCTCTATTTAACACACACCCATCCACACTTAGTTGTAGCTCATAGCATAGGAAGAGAAAGACATTGTGGCAAGGAAGAAAGAGGTTACTGCTGTCGGGAGATCATCTTACTATTTTTGGGTTTTACTTCTGGTGTTGATTCTATCTCTGAGGAAGTTGCGGGTTTTTCTCCATTTATTGTTTCCCTGAGGAAAAACACTCTGTTCATTGTCTCTTGTGTTTGATTGCTGTACTTGTTGTTCTCTTAATTAAAGATCCTAACATAATGCTAGCTTAATTGATTAAAAACTAACATAATAGTTTACATAAATAGTACATCCCTCATAGGTAAAATCGATTTGTATTGGAGACAACTCATAAAGATTAGAAAGGTAGACTTACTAAATATGATAAAACCTTAGAGGTGGCTAAAACACTTCCCAAATTAGTCAAGGACCTCATGTATTAGAAAAATCATGAGTGACTTGTTAGGAGTGATAGAAACACATACTAATCTTGGAAAATGGAGAGAAAATCATGGAGAATGGGTTGGAAACAAAAGATAGCAGTTTCCTAGTTGACTAGCTTTACCGTTATCCACATAAAAGTTGTATAAAAGAAGAATGAGGAAGAATCTACATGAAATCACAGTTACTAATTTCGACAATAAATAAAGTGGAAATGATCAACCCATAATTAGGATTAAAGAATTCTTGGTTATATATGGAAAGTGCTGACTATGTGGTGAAAGTGGATGCAAACTGCCTGGTTAGTGGGTAGGAAATTAATCAAAATTGATTAAACATTTTATCCTAAGTTATGAAGTGGGTTTATCTTATTCTGACAATAAAGGAGAATCCTTTCAAAATTTTAGAAAGTTATTAGTTATTCAATAGGGGACATATTATATTTCTTTCCCTAAAATTCATGGTGACATTCCCTACTTAGTTTCTCAAGTGGAAAATCAAGAATTAGATAAAGGCCGAGGAAAGTGAAGTAATAAATTCCATTTTGAGCCTAGATATTGATAAAGATCTAGGACCATATGGGTTCTGAATAGATTTGCATCGAAAGCTTTGGGATTTAATAAAACTAGATTTGTGCAAAATGATTAAATTGTCTTTTAAGAAGGGAAAATTAGGCGGAAGCACAAATTCCTCATTCTTGGCTATTATATTGAAATATTTTTTACCAATATTTTCAATATTCAGACCCATGCCATTATTTGATTCTTCTTACAAAATAATCACCAAGATTCTAGAAACTTGAGTTAAATATACTCTAGGAGTTTTAATTTAAGAAAAACAAGGGGGTTTCATCCCCAAAAGAAAAATATTATACAATAGTATTCTTTTCCAAGAAGCAATATACTAGAAAATTAAGGAAGGAGAGAGATAGGGTTATAAAAATGGACATGGCTAATGTTTTCAATCATGTGAGGCACTTCTATTTTTTTTCTATTCTTAGAAAAAAATGATTCTCTTATACTTTCATTGGACGGATCTAATCTTGCATCACCAAACCTTGGATAGCTCCGTAAGTGAATGGAAGACAAACTAAATTATTTCACGGGGAACGACGGTTGAGATAGGGATTCCCTCTCTCTCCCATGTTATATATTATGATTGCTAATTTTCTAGGCAAAAGACCATACTATGAGGACTAAAGGAGATGAATCGTTCTTAGTTCATAGATGATACTCTTCTTTTTAGGTAGCTTTAGTGGTAATTGCGGCTCATTTTAAAGTCATTAAATATCAATATCATATTGCTTCAAGAGGAGAAATGAATCAACATAAATGTCATGTTTTTGGATGGAGCTCATCTAAGATTTTGATGGAATTTACTTTTATTAAATATTGGAATTCTTTCAATTATCTAAGAATCCCAATATTCTTGGGCCATACTTTAAATATGCATTGGAAATGTGATTGGGAAAATAAGGAAAAAACATGGAGCAACAAGGAACAAAGTGGATAAACCTAGCTTCCAGTGTTGTAGTGATAAAATGTGTCCTCTCAATGTTAGCTATTTTTTAAAACTCGATTTCGTATCCTTCTAGGGATATCAAACTAGATTAAACAACTGCAACATAAATTCCTTTGGTAGGGGGCGAATTCAATTCTAAAAAGTACCATTTGATCAATTGGAAACAAGTTTTCGATCCCATGATCAATGAAGGATTAACAATATGAGATACATGTATGCTTAATAAGGAATTGGGTGCAAACATTATGTCGAATATCTCTACATGAGAGGATCCTTGGTGGAAGTTAGTTATGAATAGAAAATATAATTAGACTCTTTGGTACAAAATTATGGATAAGAAATTCAACAATGAGCCTTGTACTCCCATTTGTAACATTTATAAACCTTCTACTGGAAGAATTAAAATTAATTCTTCTTGGATTAAAGAAATGGTAAAAATATACAACATTGGGAGGATTGCATTTTGGGAATGCTTGCGTTCAACAATTATACCTCTTTAATTCTATGAAATTTTTTGATGATGGCTAACAATTCAGGTACTTTGATAGGAATATTAGAGTGAGATTTCAATGGGAAATAGAAGCATTGGATGATCTCAAATATCCCAATAGAATTAGAATACCAATGGAAGAATTTGGTCAATATTTTGAATGATCTTACTTCTATAGATTTCACAATTAGAGATAGGAGGGTATGGGGATATAAATTTGGCACTTATAATATTAAAGAAAATCAATTTGGATCATAATAAGGAAAAATGATTCTTTACAAAAAATAAAGTTGTTTATTTGGATTCTGTCATGAAAGAATGATGATTGTTGATAATTTGAGAAGAAGAGGTATGCAGGGCCCCTTCTAGTGTCATCTATGCAAACAAGAGGAATACGACGCGAGAAATTTGATTTTGGGATGTGATTTTGCAAGAGAAGTTTGGAAAAAAAATATTTGAAGAGTTAATAATTAACACAACCATTCCAAATAATGGATAGAAGAATTTGTTACATGGCATAAGTGCTACCTGAGGAAGTTCATCAATAAGATTTTATTAAAAAAAATTTGGAATATTATTCCCTATGTTATATTCTAGAAAATATGGCTTGAAATAAATGTTTTAGTATTCAAAAACTAAAAGGCAAAGGCTAGAGATGTGGTAGATAAAGCATGGGCCTTGGTTTTGGAAATAATTAAGACTAGAGGCAAGGATACTAAAAAAATAACATATTTGAAAATGGAAGAAAACATATGGATATGAAGGATGCTTGATCATATTGTTAGAAAAAATCGCAAGACCAAGCCTAAGAAAAAAGGAAAAGTAGATTGTATTTTGAGAATCAAATCTAATGAGATGATAGATTGGGTTAAAGGTCAAAATAAACATATTATATTTTATTATGGTCCTTCTAAGTGCGATGATTTGATCTACAACATGATCTAGGAGCCCAAGGGACTCTCACAAATTGAATTACTTGCAAAAACTAGAAAAAAAGCTTGAAAGAGGAACAATTTTACATACATAGTGTGAACAGAAAATGGATATTATTGAACTATCTAACATATGAATTTGTTAATAACATGTTTATATTATATATCAATCAATTCATGAGGCTTAGGAAGCCAAATCTAAGTGTACATGTGAAATGGCCAAAATTGGCCTCAATCCCCCCTAGGTGGACCAAACAAGCACCAACTCAACGAAAACGATAACGGACCAAGATGTGGACATGGATTAAGTGTGTTGGGAAAATGATGACTCCATGGCATGCATGGGTGAGAAAGTAGAGGTGAGTGGGAGGTTAAGGTGAGTAATAAATGCTCCAACAGTCCAAAAATTGGCTTAGAAACATCCCTAGCGCCCCTAGTCAACCAAATATACTCAAAAAGAGGAATGGAAGCACTCCTGTCATTAATGAGGGCACACATGTGATGGTTTAATAATATGTAGTGCTCCTATAGGTGTGAACATGCCAAAATAACTGGTTATAGTGTTGAATTAACTTCCCTAAGTCCAAACCATAACATATCACTACATAAATGCAAATAAAAATGACTAAGGTTATAGACCAAGGTACTAAGTGGTGGATTACTGTTCTAACAAACCCCCTTAACCATAACTTAGTACAACTCCTCAAATTATTATTGGAGGCCTTGGAAACAAATTCTCAATTCACCTCATTACAAACATAAATTTATTTGTCCATGTAAAAACAAGGAAAAGAGGAAAACCTCATGGGACAAAACCTCCCCTATAAAATGGACATGGGGCTGAAAACATGTAAGTGAATGGTATAAATCACTATCCATCACTCACTCCAATAAATAATCTCTATTATCAAGTATGTGAAGGTTTTCTCAGTAAAACTCTTGGTGAATATATTAGCAATTTGCTCAGTGGATGGGAAATACTGCAAGGAAATCACCTTGTCATGCACTAATCCCCAGATGTAATGCATGTGGATCTATATGTACTTGTTTCTCTTCCTATGTACGGTATATATAGATATCTTGATGGAACTTTGATTATCAACCCAAATGGTAGTGGGTGAATCAAATGCAACATCAAGCTCCTGAAGAATACCTTGCAACCAGAGATCCCAGTGACATAAATTCCACTTCAGGTTTTGTTTTTATGATTTTTGATGGTCCTATTTTCTGGTATAGTAATAAATAACACACAATTTATCTTTATTCAGAAGAGGTCGAATACAGAAGAGCAGTGAATGCAGCCACACACATTGTGTGGCTGCATTCACTGCTCTTCTGTATTCAACCTCTTCTGAATAAAGATAAATTGTGTGTTATTTATTACTATACCAGAAAATAGGACCATCAAAAATCATAAAAACAAAACCTGAAGTGGAATTTATGTCACTGGGATCTCTAGCCCAAACTGAATAAGAAAATCCAACTAGTTCAAGTGAAGAACTAGCTACATAGTGTACCCCAAAACTCTTTGTTCCCTGGACATATTGAAGGATATTTTTGGATGACTTCCAATGGACCTCATGTGGCTATTGGATATACCTTTCTATAAAACTAACAACATAATACAAATCAGGTCTAGTATGTGTAAGGTACATCAAACTACCAACTATATGCTTGTACAGTGAACAATCTACCAAAAGAGAATATTCAAGTTCACCTAGTTTTATGCTAGAAATAAAAGGGCACTTGGCTGTCTTACAATCATCCATATTGAACTTTATTAGCATGTATGAAGCATGCTTAGGTTGGCTAAACATGATGCCTCTTTCATATTTCTCAATTCCCAATCCTAGATCTGTCATTGCAAACTCACTATGTAGAGATTCCTTAATTGATCCAATTTGTTTGGTGCAGCTCCCTGTAATTAAGAGGTTATCTAAATACAGTAAAATAACCTAAAATACAACATCATTTTTCTGCAAATACACATTTGGATCAATTTTTCATCGAATGAAACCAATTGAGAGCAAGAAACTATCCATTTTAGCATACCAAGCCCTGGAGGCTTGCTTGAGCCCATAGAGTGATTTATTCAACCTGAAAACAAGTGAAGGATCATCTTGGAAAATTTTATACTGATGTGTGTATATCTCTTCATGTATATCACCATGTAAGAATGCACTCTTGACATCCATATTGTGAACCTCCCAACCTTTACTAGCTGTAATGGCTAGAACTAGTCTAGTTGAATCCATCTTTGCAACCGGTGCAAAGGTATCTGTGTAGTCCACACCTTGGACCTGAGAGTAGACCTTAGAAAATAATTTTGCCTTTTACTTAACATCAGAAACATCTCCATCAATTTTTGTTTGAAATACCCACTTACATCGCACAAGTTTCCTCTTGGGAGGAAGGGGAACCAATTCCCATGTTTCATTCCCCTGTAGGGAATTAATTCCTCTTGCTTGGATGATTTCCACCTTGGATCATGGATATATTCCTGATATGGATATGTATCATATCCAATAATCATATAATAGTCCCCAACAAGATAAATTTCACTTTCATAAGAAGCATTGTGAATATGGGATCTTATCTGCCCAGGATCTAGAGGATTGCCTGCTAGATCCCTAGCACTTTGTATAGTTTTCTCATCCCATTTGGGACTTGAAGGTGAGTCATGTAAATAAATTTCAGATTAATCCATTTCATTATCAAAATTATCAGAAAAATCAGAGTTTGAATAATCACTTACATCATCATGGTGTTGGAGAGAAGAGCATTCCCCAAGTGCAAGCTCAAAATCTGGTATTGGTTCCTCTTCAAATTCCACACTCCTCTCAATGAAATTATTGAGTGTGGATGGATCAAAGAGATTATAACCCTTTGTGTATTCACCATAACCAACCATGATACATTCTTTACTTTTTGGCTGCAATTATTTCCTCTTTTCTGATGGAATCCGAGCCGATGCCCTTGAGCCAAAAATTCTGAAATGCAAGACATTTGGTTTGTGGCCAGACCATGCATCGTAGGGAGTTTTTGATTTGAATGATTTGTGTAATTCACTACTTTGAATATATGCAGCACAATTCATAGCTTCATCCCATATATTGGGACTTATATCCTTTTCCTCAATCATGCATGTGGCCATCTCTTTGAGAGCCCTATTTTTCCTCTCTGCCACACCATTTTGTTGTGGTGTGTATGGGATAGAATGTTGCATTTGAATGACACATTCCTTACAAAGATGCTGCATATTTTTTAACCCAAAAAATTCCCTTAGTAAGCTCTACATGAACTACACCACCTAAAGACATCCATTACAGTACCCTCATTTGACCCCCACACCCTTGCAAAGGCTCAAAAACATGAAAAGGGCTTAAAAATCCCTAAAAAGACCCAAAATAGCTCTCATAGGAGCTAAAACCTCCAAAAAGGGGGTAAAAACCCTCAAAGGAGCTTAAACCCCCAAAGGAGCTAAGAATTGGGTGAAAGGGGCTTAAAGCCCAAAAAAGGGGCTAAAGCCCTAACCAGGGGCTTAAAACCCTAAAATCTCAAGACAAAACTATAAATAGAGGGGTGGGGGTCACTCTCAAAACAATCATTCCCTACCTACCATTATTCTACCCATATGAGTGCCTTGAGGAGCCAAATCTCTCAAGACATTCATCCCTCTCTCTCTCTTCCTCCATTAGCTACTTCCCTTGTGTGTTGAGCTTAGCTCCACACCATTCAAACCAGTAATGAGAGGTTGCTCCTTGAGCTAGGGTATGGTGGCCCATCTTCCATTAAAAATATTAGGTATAATGAGATGCATGTTTTGTTTATTTTTATTTGTAGCCTAGATGTATGTGTAGTTTATTTCTAACAGTAGATTGCAGGTTCTCCATTGATGATTAGTTGGAGGTTTATTTTTCTGATGGTTTGTTGCAGGGTTTCCATGGCTCAAAGCTAACCCTTCCTTGTAGGTTTTTCATTCACCAAAGAAACCCTACCCTTCCATCCTATAGACGGAAGGTAGCCATTTCTGGACGTAGCTAGGGTTTTCCCTGAGCTACAGATTGGCGACCATACCGGGTCGATCCCACGGGATCCCTGGGATTTTTGTTTTTAATCTTTCGCTTACTTAGTTTGATAGATATTTTCTTATTTAGGTTGATAGATCTTTTTCTTTCATTTTTGTTATTTTTTCGGCCACAACACCAATTATTGTTGGCTGTTCTTTGATTTGCAAATCGTTCAACTATGAAAAAACGGTTGAACCGAATTTTTGAAAATTCACCTCTATTCAGTCTTGTTTTATGTCCAAATAGTTGATCCATTTGTGAATCAACCCACAATTAGGGGTAAAAGGGCCTGTTTGCAAAGTGGGTTTTCAACCGTTTGAGGTAATTCCTCACAGTTTGATCACAATCCTCCTCGCAAAACTATGTCCTCTATAGGCGCGTGACCCATTTTTTTTACTTTGTATGAGCATTTTAACTTTTTGGGCTTGCTTGTTTGCTACTATTTGGACTGTCAGTGCGGCCCAGCCACCACTATCCAGTACCCTATTTCTTTCTGCAATTTTTTTTTGTAAATTGTAGGTTGATTTGGTTAGTTGTTAATACATATGAATCTATTTTAAGGCTTGAATAGATTACTGTAGGTTAAATTTTAGTTTTTAATAAGAATTGGAAATTAACTCATTTCCTAGCACTTCCTCCTCTACCTAGTCATCACTCTCTGGGGTATTTTTGGATAAGACAAAGGGTGAAGATTGTATAGTAATAGGAACTTCACTTGTGATTGCTTTAGACCACTAAAAATGGGTGACTTGGAAGGTAGAGGGGGTGGTAGGCCTAGGGGGCCTGACGATGTTCGCATCCTCCCTGTTGACCGACCTTGCACTCGAAGAGTGACCTGAGGATCTATGGATGGGATTAGTCCCATTGTGTTGAGAGCCCAACACTCTTTCCTAGTCGAAGAGGAATATAGGTGTAAGGCTGTCACCTAGTAAGTCTACCATAGTTCAGATTCATTAATGGCATGTTTCAAATTTTCTGTTCACAATTTACTGGTTTCATAACAATTTATCCATGTTGTAAGTTCTATAACAAACTAGAAAATCTCTGTGAAATATTCATAAACCATACAAGAAGCCACCAAGTGAATAACATAAAATAACAAAAAATACAATGAACATGCACACAACCATACCAAATAAAATAACCAAACTCAATTCATGACGCCGAGCCAGCCAATAGAATCTATTAATTTACACTAATTCAAACACTTGCAGTCTTTGAGTACATAAGTCCCTGACTGCCTTAACCATGGGAAGTACTTGGGATCAGCCCTGAAAATCATTGTGAGGAGTACCATGGGAACCCCAAAGTAGCTGGCCACTGAGAGGAATTGCCTAGCGAAATGGACAACGACCCCTATCGATTGAGTAGCCTTCCCGTGAGGAAAAATCCAAGCGCTGTCTTCTGGCAGTCTTGGTGACCGAGTGACCACCTGAAATCCAATAGGAATCCACTAAAACCGGGGTCCAAAACGTCACTACCATATTTCACCAACTGATCTACCAACTAGACACAATTGATTCCCCATGCTCTTCCTCACGCCTAAGAGGATATCCACCACGGTTCGGGTCCTTCAACCAACACCATCAAGACCATTCTCGACGAACCTCTACACCATCAAAAGGCCACATAGCCTCTTATCTAGACTCAAAATCATATCAATCTGAGTCAGATCTACACACTGCACCATCTAGCCCCATGGATGGTGCAAAACCGGATCCACTTTCCAACTTGGTGATTGGCAGTGGACCCACATCCATACCCCACACCACCACCAATAGCCCTTCTGGTGGTCCTAGAACTGTCATGTAGAATGTCATAATTCAGCTACCCTCACCCATGCTTACCAGTCAAACTGTCCCACCTGTCATACATGGGGGCAGTGTCCCGTCCATTCACACTATCCCACTTGGCATGCCTAGGGGCAGTGGCCCTTCCACCTACACTATCCCTCATATCATACATGGGGGAAGTGGCCCTTCAACTCACACTGTGTCGTTTACCATACCCAGGGGCAGTGGTCCATCCACAAATGTACCACAAGTACCCCTAGTCACGCAGGTACATTATGTTCCTACAAACCCCACCACCATTGCTGGTCCGTCACACATCAACCTTGGGTAAAAAATCCCTTTTATGACATGCCTCAAACTTCATGAATTGGATAGGTTAACCAACAACCCCATCTGTCATCAAACCTTTTGGCCTCCCATGCTAACCAAACTCCCCTCAGACATCCCTAAGTTTGAAGGGAAGGTAGCAGAGTTCCCCCAAAATCATATCATGAAGTTTCACCTATGGTGCACATCAAACAACATTCTAGATGATTCGATCAGACTTAGACTGTTTCAACACAACCTCATAGATGTTGCAGCCAAGTGGTACATTGAGCTACCACAAGCCAAGTACCCAGATTTCAACTCCTTGTCCTTTATGTTCTTACAATATTTCCAACTCCCCATCATATATGATGAAGGAGTAGAAATATTGTTATCTTGCCACCAAAATACTGCAACTCACATCACTGACCAAATCCATGAGTGGAGATGACATCGCAGCTTATGCAAGATCAAGCTTGATGACAGGATCTTCCTGGACTGGTTCTTGAAAACCTTGCTGCCACCTATAGCCAAGGACATCGCCTATGAACATCCCCAAATAGAGGAAGAGGCCATCTTGAAGGCCCAACAGTTTGAACTCATTTATGCAAAGTCTGGATACCTCTATACCATCATTCTAGATGCTCCCCGTGTAGGCACCTCCTACTGGGATGCACCAGGGGCATCCCATGATGCAGATGGCATCATAGGTTCTATCTCCCATCAACCATGGAACCATCCGACACCACCTGTGATGCCACTGCAACCAAGCAATACCCCTAATGTTTCCTACCCAAACTAAGCTCTTGACTATGCAAGAATGATGTCCCAGTCCAGAGCTATGACCTCTTATGCACAACCTATGCGACAGCAGCAGACCCATGCACCTTCTTGGCTAGCACAACAATATTCAAGACAGATGACCAGATTTGTGGCACCACCATCCTCCCAAGTTTACTATGCACCACCAGTGCAAGCCGCTCAAGCCCCCACCCCAGCCCCACCGACACCTCTGGGACAAGTGTTTTCTTAGCAGAATCGTCCCAACCCACCTACCCCCAACATTCAATAGGGACAAGGTAGAAACAACCAAGCTAGGAATCAGGGTAACAACCAACTCCAAAGAGGAAACCAATAGCCTAACCCCCCCCCGCAATGTCTCCAACTTGCTAGCACAAAACCCCCAAAGACACAATCCGCCTCAATGGAATGCCCCATTACAGATCAAAAAACCATGCGAGCTGTGAAATGCCTATGGGCACTATAGCCATGAATGTCTGCTTATGGGAGGCACCAAGAAAATCCTCCATGACAAATCCTAGGAAGGAAACAATACAGCTGCCCAAACACAACAGAGCCGAACACCACTGGGCTCTCCTCCCATGGTGCTCCAAAACCTGTTACCAATCCAAGGATTGGTAGCAAATGCACCCTTTCCCCAAACCACTCCTGCAACCCACCCTGTTCCACATCCCACGGATATAGGAGTACACCAACTACGAGCAAGGGTGACAATTAATTATAGTATAGTCGATGACTTGGTCCAATCACCTATGGCCATGTCAGCTCTTGAAGTACTCAAAAAGTGCCCAACACAGTGGAAATCCTTGCTAGCCACCCTTAGTGCCATAGACCCCTCTGACTCTAGATTAATCACATTTGATTTGGATCAAAGAGAACCAAGAATTCCATTGAACATCACCTTCTAGATCATGGTTACAATTTGGAATTTAGTTGTGCACTGGTGCATCATTGATGAGGGGGCATCCACTTGCGTCATGTCAAACTTGGTTTGGAAGAAACTTGGGTCCCCCATCTTGTAGCCGTCCACCACCACGTTGTGTGCCTATGATGGCCATCCCACTAGAGCCCAAGGCATCCTCCCACATGTCCCCATCTCTTTAGGCGGGAAGACCATCCTAATTGATGTAGAAGTCGTCAATGCTCAGTTAGACTACAACCTTCTTCTAAGATGTAGTTATATGTACATGATGCAAGCTATGACATCTACCATCTTTTGCCAAATGATGTTCCCTCACAATGGGAAAATCGTGATTGTCGACCAGTTCACTTACCATGATCCACAAGCGCTAACATTACTAGCTAACGTTATTCCTAATATCGACACCATAGTTGACAACATCACCACCCCCATCATCCTGAATGTAGTCCCAGGGTTGTTTGCTGACACCTCTATGATAGCTTCCTTCCCCTTAGTATCACCACCATCTCTGCCAAGTGATACTGTGGATTTGTGCATGCTGTCATCTAGCACTACTGCACCACAACCCCACCCGCAACCACAATACCATCAACAGCCGCAACCTCATCCGCAGCCACAACATCATGTGCAGCCTTAACCACCAATGCAACCCCAAAGGTACTCACCAAGGCACTACTTGGGTTCCTCCCCAGTCCACACAATTCCCTTCCTAATTTTCCTCCGCCTAGCATCATGAGTAAGCTAGTAATGGCCACCTTAAACTCACCTAACTTCACATTGTGGATTTTCGTATGGTACCTCGATCCACCAACCCCACCTCTGATGCCCAAAGTCATGTTAACCCTTGTTCAACCTGTTGCCAACTTTTCACACACCTGGATCATGCGGCAGAAATCTTCAAACCACTCGGTCTGTCCTTGGGGGCAAGTCTCGAGTCAAGGCTGTCACCTTGTTCTTGACTCCTCCGTTTAGGCTCAACTCCTAACGAAGCCAAGGGGGGTAGACCCTATTAAGTTACTAAGGATGATTACTTAGTGTGGTGATGTTAAAATGAATCAGTTACTTAGGAGTTCGAATAATTTAACTATAGACAATTGAAGATGACAAGATACAAAAATAACACACGAAAGCACAAAGCTAATAAACAATATATATATGAAGCAAAAATGACCAGTGCCTTAATAATGGAGTCAAATCAAAGAGACCAATGTGCTTGCATGTGCTTGGAGTAAATGTTTTGCAATTGCATCTTGGTATGTTTTAAGTTAAAATTGAAGTATGAATTGATTAAATTAGGCTAAAAGGGGGACTCCGGATATACCCGAGAGTACTTGGAGTATGTCCAAAACAAAACCTATACGGGTACCCGAAAGGAATATGTGGGATGAAATGGATTCTCTAGGGCTATGTTCGTAACGCACCCATTAGGGTGTGACAGAGATCGGCGCCCCGAGGTCACTTTTCAGTAGGTTCCCGCTTCCTTTGGGTATTTTGCCACCGTAAAGGTTTGATCGAGGTGTTGGATTTTCACCTGATGGTTTGTTAATTCAGGAGGGTTAGTCCTAATTATGCTAGTCACCCAAGTGCTTTTGATACAGCTTGACTGATCAGACGAACCGCAGCCAAGTGCAGAGCATACACACTGGAGTCTTATAAATTTTAATAAGTTTTTAAGAGATGTGTTCTTGTTTAAAAGAAAAGCCTCCAAGAACCTCTTTCGATCCAAGTGGATCTCAATCGGGGAATCGAGGAGGGGTTAATTTTAAATCTGTTGATAAACAAATGATAGAAAAAATAAAACAACTACACAAATCTGGTTTTCTGATTAATCCTACCACGAATCTCTTTCCCCTTTCGGGTCACTCGGGAAATCGTGGGGTAAGTATTATGATTACTTTGAAAGTAAGATATGGAATATGGAATTAACAATAATATCAAATATACTACCCTGCAAATCAGATCAATTCTAGTAAAAAAAGGAAATAAGCAGAAAAAGACGAAAATGGCACCGACACGAATCCCCCCAGGGGGGATGGGGAATGGGCTTGAAAGAGCCTATTCCAAAGGAAATTTTATTTATTAATGGTTACAATATTAGAGGACTGATATATCAGTTCTTCTTGGTCCTTATACAGGCTGAAACCAAGATCTTAAAGTTATACAAAAATTTTAAGAATTTTTGTGACAAAAGGGAGACCCCTGGGGGGATTTGAGTGCTCCAAAAGCCACTTTGGACAGCAGCTTCTGTTATTCTCTGTAATACCTGCTAAATGAAAGCGACCATGTTAGAATAAAAAATTCCCAAAATCACTTTAAGAGTACCTTTGGGTCATCCTACTTTATCTCAAAAAGTAATGAAATTAAACTAGCTAAATCGGCGAAAAAGGAACCAAGGAAAGCTTTCCTTGGGATCTTGGCCTGCTGTTTGTGAAGCCAATTAAAAGCACCGATATTCCAAAATATTTAAATTTATAACAACAAAAGGAAATCTAATGCATGTGATCTACAAGTTTTCTTTCAAATTCATGCAAAAAGGACAATTTCTCTACAACTAGATCTGGGATGCTTATGATACTTTTTTAAGTGCAAGATCTAGGATATGAGCTATGAAATATTAGATCTATGTATATTTTACTTTGATGAAACAGATCCAAATAAAATCACAGCTATGAACTGAAAAGGTAACCGGGTAAAGTGTTTATTTTTTTGTAGAAATGAGAAGAAAGAGGAGAGAAGGTCGGATCGTTGCTTGAATGGAGCAAGCTGGAAGGAGGCCCTTTCGTGGAGTGCTGAGGGACAGAATATTGAGCTTATTGGATAGGAAAGGAGTCAATATAGATCCACAACCTCATCCAATCAGGAACCTGTAGCTAAATAACACAAGCCTGCACAAACCTCGTGAGATCTGGATATGGATGTATAAAGCAACAAAAATGAGAGATTATGCAGAAATAATGTTATTTAAGCATATAACTAAGATTTTTGAGCATACATCATATGGATAAACAAGATTAAACAATCTATCTTTCCTAGTTTATACCCTTACTAAATTCAGCTGAATCCTTGAAGCCAGATCACAGAAACAGCACAGATTTTGGCAAGAAGTTGCAGCTACCACATCAGCAGCATAACACTGAGCATCCACACAATCAAAAGCACTACACAGTATATCCTCCAAAGCTTCTTTATTCACAAATAATGATCAAATACAGAGTTGCAATGGAAATCCCTTCAGTCCAGCTCTAACTAGCTTGGAAGAGGGAGCCTCAAGCAGGATTTATACAATTTGCAGGCCATCTAGCCTAGGGGGGGCGCAATTCCTCATGGAATCAAGTGAAATCAACTGATGGAGAGTTCATCAATGCACAAATGAAGCTGGATTGAGCCTACTTGTCAACCGGGGGTCTGATCTGGCTGACACATCAACCCATACACTGACACATTGGCCCAAAACTCATCCAGATGAGCCAAAACGTTTTGAGGAGAGAGGGAGGGTGAAATTTCCCATAAAGGATGCTCAAGATCAACTCTGGATCTGATTTGATCACCTCCTTCAGTCAAGGATTTGTCAGATCCAGTCAATCTGCTTCAGATCTGACTAATTTCAATCAAATCGACTGAGAATCCACTGATTTATTGTTTATGGATTTGCTCGATTATTCATCAATTTATTAATTAAAATAATCAATAATTGATTTTTGGGGCTTTCTGACCTAAGTGATGGAAAATCACTCAAAACTAGGAAATAGCAGGTCCATGGGTTTACATGGTGCTCTTAGCTTGAAAATGAGCACCTACATGACTGAAACTGATTATTTGGCCCACTTTTATTACAAAATCAATTTTTCCAATTAAACTATTAAAAAATAGCCTAAGTTTTGGAAAAATTAAAATTTTATAAAAAACACTGAAAAAACTAAAAAATTGAAAAATTGAAAAACACCTAGGGGGACTTAGACATGTTCATATGACTCAAAAATGATGTCTAGCATGCTTACACATTGACACATAAACTCTAATAACCTGAATAGGCCTAAATGCCAAGCCGACCACCCCAACTTTGGAGGTATGGAGTGAAAAACTCAGAAATTATCAGTCGTTTATTCCACAACCAATAATAACCAAGGGAAAAAACACCTTGGGCTGATTGGATTAACAAATGAAGTCTAAGAGACTAAGTCTTTTATAGACACTATCATGCTAGAACATTTATTACAACTCCCCCATGGGGTATGAACATGTGATATGATACAACAAAGCTTCCCGGAAGCAAGACTGAAGGTCTTTTTGAAGTCCAAATAAGTTAGCCCTGTCCGGTTCACCGGGTTCACTTGATAAAAACCACTAAGTACAACTTAGGTAGTAACATTTTGGCTCCAACTGTGGGACGTGTGCTCGATCTGGTCTTTAAGGCAAGGAGAGGATACGAGAACATCAGAATCTCTGGTTTATATACCCTGCAAAAACATCTCAACTTGACAAGAAAAACCTCAGTAGCACAAGTTTTATGAAAAACCAAATGAACCATTAAGCTGAATTATTTAAACAAAATAGATGTAACTAACTAAAAGAAGCAAAGTTTTATTATAGCTAAAAATAGAAATGCAAAAAGTAAATGCTCTCTTTCAAAGAGCTTATTTTCCTACTCTAAGCATGATATAAAAAGGGTTAAGTGTAATCAGAAATCCAATGTAACCACCTAAGCATTTTATTGACATAATTTTCTTTTTCCTTGTCTTTGGTTACCAGCCAAAGTAAGGATACTTTATTCAGAAAATGCAAACCTGCGTGATGATTCAGAATGGGCAGGATGGATGGGAAATCATAGGCATGAATAATGTCATCAAACTTCCTCCCAAACTGGTAAGTGCTTGCGCAGGATGCTTCTATCCATGACTGGATAGGGTTGATGTACAAATTGGAATGATGAGGCGGATTGACCACACCATCATACTGATTGTCAAGGCTTACCGGATGATAATTCACTGTATAAGCCCCAAGCGGCTCCAAGTCATGAGCAAACTCTATATGTGAAGATTATAGTTGAGACTGATATTCTAATAACTACATCACATCTGCCTTTTCACAACACTGCTTCTCCATGTCTTCATTGTTGATACCTTTATGCGGCTCTGCATGATATGAATCTGAATGATCATATGGATAAAATGTATGCTCCTTTTTAATATCAAAGTTTCCCAAGGCCACTTGGTCCATGCTCTCTTCTTTA
This sequence comes from Pseudotsuga menziesii, assembly GCA_001517045.1. Taxonomy (NCBI): domain Eukaryota; kingdom Viridiplantae; phylum Streptophyta; class Pinopsida; order Pinales; family Pinaceae; genus Pseudotsuga; species Pseudotsuga menziesii. The sequence goes on from LPNX010267121.1 coordinate 146,802, forward strand.
GATATGCCATAGACAGAAAAATCAACAAAACCATCAAAAGTTTCTGGTTCATTATTTTTCTCTTTATTCATGTCACAGACTGGATTTTCCATGAATGTCCAGGACTCTTCATCAACATACTTGTCGGGGATAAGGGAGTCTTCGTGACTTGTATCATGCTCCAAGCTACTCTTGTCCTCATTTTCATACTCATCTTCTTCAGAGAAAAGGTCACAAGGTAGTGAACCTTCAGGACTATCATCATTATATGGAGAACACATAGGACTTCCATCATGTATATCACAGTTTTCATCATAAGTTTCACTATAAGATTCTGCAATGGTTTCATCCTCAGGCTTGCACTGTTTAGATGGTAACAAAGGGTAGGCCTGGCCTACCATATATATATTATCAGACTCACCTGATGTTGTTTCCTGATTACCGACCTCTGCCATCCCATGCTCTATAATCTGGTTTGCTATGTAGCAAGTACTTTCTAGGTGGAATTGCTCACAAGGTCTACACCATGGAATTACTTCTTCTACCAGGTTAGTTGAGTCTAACTGGATTGGAATCCTAGGCTCTTGCTGAGGAAACTTCTTTTGATACACTTGATTCTATTTTGGCTGAAAATTCCTAGGTCCACTATTTCTCTCCATTGTAACTATTCTGTTCTGGATTTTATTCAATTGCTCAGATTGATTTGTTAGGAATTTTTCCAACAGGCTAGTTACCTTTTCCATGGGGTCTTTAAAGGTTTCCTTTTCCTCTAATTTAATGGCCTTTCCCTTTTCTTTGTTGAACGAAGTATTTCCCCTAGTGTAGCCTGGAATGTTGGACCTACCCGAAGATTGCATATTCCTTTCTACTTTCTCGGCCAGATCTTGAGCAGTTTTTAGATCAACCGAATCTTTATCCCTTAATTGGTATTTCAAATCACTAGTGAAAGCTTTGATGTAGGATATCAATATGGAGGCATCTCTTGGCTTGATATCTCGAGGGAGATCCGCAACCACACGCCTGAACTTAGTATTAAATTCATCTATGGTTTCATTCTCCATCTTCTTTATATTATGAAGGGCAGCAAGTAAATGTCTTGGTTCTTTCTTTTCCCCCCATTTCTTCTTAAAACCCTCTAGGAATTCAGTAAGAGTTTTATAGGAATCATCATCTAGGTTGTAGTACCATTCTTCAGCATCATCTTCCAAGGATAAAGCAAAGAGCGTCATTTTGACATCATCATGGTCATGGGCAACATCATTGCAATAACTGGCAAGGTGCCTTTCGAACTTTCTAAGGTGAGACTTGGTAGTGATGGCATTATTTCCCTCAAACTTGGGGAGCTTCTTGATCACATCATTCGGAATGTTATTAGGAGCACCTGCTATCTGAGAAAAGTCAAGGGGTTTGAAAATTTCCATCATTTCTTGATATTAGTGAACATGACTCTCTACAAATATGTGATGGATATCTGAGAGGGATTTGTCTCCTAAATCGTCAAGGTTTCTACGAGAGGTCTTCCTATTCAATCTTTCCCTAATAAACCTTTCGGGATCAGGAAGAGGATTGAATAATTGTCGGCGGTTTCTTCGGGTAGAAATTCTTGAAGGGATGTTAGACAGTGGAGTCACCAGATGGATCGAGTTTTAATTTTTATGTTTTTTAAAGACTAGATCAATCAAAAGTTTTTTTTTATCTTTTTAGTTGTTTAGAAAAAAGTTAAGCTAAGTCGTACTCGGGAATAAAAATATTTATCCCCAGCAACGGCGCCAAAAAGTGTTGCCGCATTTTCACACACCTGGATCACGCGACAGAAATATTCAAGCCACTCGGTGTGTCCTTGGGGGCAAGTCTCGAGTCAAGGATGTCACCTTGTTCTTGACTCCTCCGTTTAGGCTCAACTCCTAATGAAGCCAAGGGGGGTAGACCCTATTAAGTTACTAAGGATGATTACTTAGTGTGGTGATGTTAAACTGAATTAGTTACTTAGGAGTTTGAATAATTTATCTATAGACAATTGAAGATGACAAGATACGAAAATAACACACGAAAGCACAAAGCTGATAAACAGTATATATATGAAGCAAAAATGACCAGTGCCTTAATAATGGAGACAAATCAAAGAGATCAATGTGCTTGCATGTGCTTGGAGTAAATGTTTTGTGATTGCATCTTGGTATGTTTTAAGTTAAAATTGAAGTATGAATTGATTAAATTAGGCTAATATGGGGACTCCAGATATACCCGAGAGTACTTCGAGTATGTCCAAAACAAAACCTATACGGCTACCCGCAAGGAATATGTGGGCTGAAATGGAGTCTCTGGGGCTATGTTCGTAATGCACCCGTTAGGGTGTGACAGAGATCGGTGCCCCGAGGTCACTTTTCAGTAGGTTCCCGCTTCCTTTGGGTATTTTTCCACCGTAAAGGTTTGATCGAGGTGTTGGATTTTCACCTGATGGTTTGTTAATTGGGGAGTGAGTCCTAATTATGCTAGTCACCCAAGTGATTTTGATATAGCTTGACTGATCAGACGAACCGTAGCCAAGTGCAGAGCATACACACTGGAGTCTTATAAATTTTAATAAGTTTTTAAGAGATGTGTTCTTGTTTAAAAGAAAAGCCTCCAAGAACCTCTTTCGATCCAAGTGGATCTCAATCGGGGAATCGAGGAGGGTTTAATTTTAAATCTGCTGATAAACAAATGATAGAAAAAATAAAACAACTACACAAATCTATTTTTTTGATTAATCCTACCACGAATCTCTTTCCCCTTTCGGGTCACTCGGGAAATCGTGGGGTAAGTATTATGATTACTTTGAAAGTAAGATATGGAATATGGAATTAAAAATAATATCAATTATACTACCCTGCAAATCAGATCAATTCTAGTAAAAAGGAAATAAGCAGAAAAAGACGAAAATGGCACCGACGCGAATCCCCCCAGGGGGGATGGGGAATGGGCTCGAAAGAGCCTATTCCAAAGGAAATTTTATTTATTAATGGTTAAAATATTAGAGGAATGATATATCAGTTCTTCTTGGTCTTTATACAGGCTGAAACCAAGATCTTACAGTTATACAAAAATTTTAAGAATTTTTGTGACAAAAGGGAGACCCCTGGGGGGATTTGAGCACTCCAAAAGCCACTTTGGACAGCAGCTTCTGTTATTCTCTATCATACCTGCTAAATGATAGTGAGCATGTTAGAATAAAAAATTCCCAAAAGCACTTTAAGAGTACCTTTGGGTCAGCCTACTTTATCTCAAAAAGTAATGAAATTAAACTAGCTAAATCGACGAAAAAGGAACGAAGGAAAGCAAGCTTTCCTTGGGATCTTGGCCTGATGTTTGTGAATCCAATTAAAAGCACTGATATTGCAGAATATTGAAATTTATAACAGCGAAAGGAAATCTAATGCATGTGATCTACAAGTTTTCTTTCAAATTCATGCAAAAAGGACAATTTCCCTACAACTAGATCTGGGATGCTTATGATACTTTTTTAAGTGCAAGATCTAGGATATGAGATATGAAATATTAGATCTATGTATATTTTACTTTGATGAAATAGGTCCAAATAAAATCACAGCTATGAACTGAAAAGGTAACCGGGTAAAGTGTTGATTTTTTTGTAGAAATGAGAAGAAAGAGGAGAGAAGGTTGGATCGTTGCTTGAATGGAGCAAGTTGGAAGGAGGCCCTTTCATGGAGTGCTGAGGGACAGAATATTGAGCTTATTGGATAGGAAAGGAGTCAATCTATATCCACAACCTCATCCAATCGGGAACCTGCAACTAAATAACACAAGCCTGCACAAACCTCGTGAGATCTGGATATGGATGTATAAAGCAGCAAAAATGAGAGATTATGTAGAAATAACCTTATTTAAGCATATAACTAAGATTTTTGAGCATACATCATATGGATAAACAAGATTAAACAATCTATCTTTCCTAGTTTATACCCTTACTAGATTCAGCTGAATCCTTGAAGCCAGATCACAGAAATAACACAGATTTTGGCAAGAAGTTGCAGCTACCACATCAGCAGCATAACACTGAGCATACACACAATCAAAAGCACTACACAGTATAGCCTCCAAAGCTTCTTTATTCACAAATAATGATCAAATACAGAGTTGCAATGGCAATCCCTTCAGTCCATCTCTAACTAGCTTGGAAGAGGGAGCCTCAAGCAGGATTTATACAATTTGCAGGCCATCTAGCCCAAGGGGGGCACAATTCCTCATGGAATCAAGTGAAATCAACTGATGGAGCATTCATCAATGCACAACTGAAGCTGGACTGAGCCTACTTGTCAACCGGGGACCTGATCTGGCTCACACATCAACCCATACACTGACACATCGGCCCAAAACTCATCCAGATGAGCCAAAACGTGTTGAGGAGAGAGGGAGGGCGAAATTCCCCATAGAGTATGCTCAATATCAACTCTGGATCTGATTTGATCACCTCCTTCAGTCAAGAATTTGTCAGATCCAGTCAATCTGCTTCAGATCTGACTGATTTCAATCAAATCGGCTGAGAATCCACTGATTTATTGTTTATGGATTTGCTCCATTATTCATCAATTTATTAATTAAAATAATCAATAATTGATTTTTGGCGCTTTCTGACCTGAGTGATGGAAAATGACTCAAAACTAGGAAATAGCGGGTCCATGGGTTTACATGGTGCTCTTAGCTTGAAAATGAGCACCTACATGACTGAAACTGATTATTTGGCCCACTTTTATTACAAAATCAATTTTTCCAATTAAACTATTAAAAAATAGCCTAAGTTTTGGAAAAATTAAAATTTTATAAAAAACACTGAAAAAACTAAAAAATTGAAAAATTGAAAAACACCTAGGGGGACTTAGACATGTTCATATGACTCAAAAATGATGTCTAGCATGCTTGCACATTGAGACATAGACTCTAATAACCTCAATAGACACAAATGCCAAGCCGACCACCCCAACTTTGGAGGTATGGAGTGAAAAACTCAGAAATTATCAGTCGTTTATTCCACAACCAATAATAACCAAGGGAAAAAACACCCTGGGATGATTGGATTGACAAATGAAGTCTAAGAGACCGAGTCTTTTACAGAAACTATCATGCTAGAACATTTATTACAACTCCCCCATGGGGTATGAACATGTGATATGATACAACAAAGCTTCCCGGAAGCAAGACTGAAGGTCTTTTTGAAGTCCGAACAAGTTAGCCCTGTTCGGTTCACCGAGATCACTTGATAAAAACCACTAAGTACAAATTAGGTGGTAACACAACCCATTGCGGTCAAATCAGGTCCCCCACCTTTCCCACAAAATCCAACCACTGCGCCTGCATCTATGGTGCCCCACCCAAAAAGGGCCAAGGAAAAAACACAAAAGTAATAACCGAACCCTGATAGATACCGCCATGTGTCGTGTGCGACAAACAGGGCCATGCAACTCAAAACTGTCCTAAAATTCCCATGATTCACACACATTTAGATGCCATGGACACAACAGAAAACCTTCCAGTGTTGAACTCCCAAGTGGACCAATAAAGGAAAACACATCGTTGAGAACGAACCATGCTTGCATCCTTTGGGGATTGTATGGACATTATTCTCACCACTGCTAGGAATTTTCTGAGTTTCAAACAGCCCTTGAAACTGATATTACTCTCATCGAAGAAATCCACCCCACACCTTCTTCTTCAGATACCGTGTCCATCTGCATGGTGTCCAGTTCCACTGACCCACTTATCCCTGCAGTCACCAACAACTCCTCCAACCTATCCCATCATTGTTTCTGCAACAACAAGGAGATAATCGAGGCCTTAACTGCTCTTGAATACCCTTGGGACGATATGCACCAACATTTTTTCTTCATCCTCAAAGGACCTATGTCACTGTCAGATCAACTTTCAGTCGAGACCAAGGATTTCATCCATGGGAAAGTTGACTGGTTCAAAAATCCCATTTCGGCACCCGATTCCTTCGAAGAAGGGAACATGGCCAATATCTCACTAACCATTAAAATAAAAATATCAACCAAACCAGAGATTGTTGAGTACATCATGCTGGGAGCATCCTACTCCATAAAGGAAGTCGCTTCCTACAAAGTGCTCTTCCAAGAGTTCCGCGACATCTTTGATTGGTTCTACACTAAAATTCTCATGTTAGATCTGTCCATTGTTGAGCACCATATTGACACATGTCCTGAAGTAGTACCAGTGCACCAAAAGCAATGGCCAATCCACCCTTCCAAAGCCACCATGATTAAAACAGAAATCGAGAAGTTGTGCATAGCCGACTTCATTTACCCCATCGCTTACACAACATGGGTTTCAAATCCTGTTCCTGTGAATAAAAAACAAGGTACCATTTGCATCTCTACATAATTCTATGATTTGAATGTGGCATGTCCTAAAGACAACTTCCCAACGCCCTTCATCGATCAGATCATTGATGCATGTGTCGGACATGAGGTATTCTCCTTCATGGATGGTTTTTCTCAATACAACCAAATCCAGATCCGGAAATAAGATCGCTACAACACTGCATTTACAACCCCTTGGGGCACATTCGCATATTAAGTAATTCCCTTTGGTCTAAAAAATTATGGAGCCACCTTCCAACGTAACATGATGTATTGCTTCCATGATCTCATCCATATCATATTGGTCTACCTAGATGACCTTACTGCTCGATCACGGAAGCAAACACAACACATAGATGACTTGCGGCAAGTATTTTTGTTTATATGCTTTTGTTATGAAAAATGAAATGAAATACTAATGTTCTAGCTTAGCATATAAAAATTTAACATGGTATCAGAGCTAACCTGAACAGGATAGTCTTCACAAGGAGAAATAGCCCTCTCTCTCTCTCTGGAATAAATTAGGGTTTTAGTAAAATTTTCAAGTTTTGGAAAACTGTTTAGATGGAAAGTTGCGCCCTCCTAGAGCGCATATTTTTAGCCTGGAATCAAGGTTTTTGGATGTGTGAGTTTCCAAAAAAGTCAAACCCTAGTTTGACAGCTACACCAGAAAACTGCTAAACCAGAAAGTTGCAGAAGCTGAATCTTGCAAGTTTGATCTGAAAGGTGAAGAGATGAATTCTCCAGAATCAAAATACACCAGTCAACTCACCTCTCTCAAGTGCATCTTCTGGTAAGGTCAATTTCTCATTCCACAAAATTTCAATTTTTTGTGATTTTCTATCAAAATGACCCCAAGCACTAAGCTTGAGGACAAGCTAGAAGGCATAGAGAATTTCCGAGCATGGAAATATAGGATTGGTTTCATTCTCCAAGAGAATGATCTTGACACATATGTCAAAGAAGAAGTTCCAAAACCAGAAGAAGCTAAAGCCAAGGAGAAGCACAGGAAAGACATGATTAGGGCATAAAAGATTATTGCTAATTCCATCAAGGATCATTTGATCCCTCAAGTGTCATCTAAAAAGACTCCAAAGGAAATGTTTGATGCCTTATCCAGAATGTTTGAAGGAAGAAACATTAACAGAAAGATGAATCTAAGAGCTCAACTGAAGAGTATCAAGATTAGCCATGGAGAATCCATTCAATATTACTTCTTAAGGGTTTCTCAGATCAAAGAACAACTAGAAGCTATTGGAGAAAAACTTGATGAAGATGAACTAGTCATGACTGCTCTCAATGGTCTCACTAGATCATGGGAATCATTCATTCAAATGATGTGTGCCAGAAAAGAAAGCATGGAGTTTGATGTGGTATGGGAAGACTGCATTCAAGAAGAGACTAAAGTGGCAAATAGGGAAGCTCTACTCAAAGAGGATGATCAAGATCTAGCCACTCATACCAAGAAAAGAATAAGGGCTCAACCCATATTCAAGAAGGGAAACCACAAGAAGCATCAACCTCCCAGAAGATTCCAAAGATCTAGAGACAGTCTAGCAAGTAAGGACTACTCTGGTTTTCAATGTTTCCATTGTGACAAGATAGGACACATTGCCAGGAACTGTTCTATGAAGAAGCAAGAATATAAGGAGAGGATCAACAACAACAAAATATATCATGCTCATCTAGATGAAGATGCAAATGAAGAAGAAGAAGAAGAAGAAGATGAAGAAGAAAGACCTCAAAGAAAGCAAGCAAGAGAAGAGGATGCAGAAGAGTATGTACTATTCTCTGCACTCTCTGGATCTATAAAACTAGGAGAAGACACTTACTTGATTGATAGTGGTGCTTTAAAGCACATGATAGGACAAAAGAAAACTCTATCCAAACTCAAAGAAATGAGCTCTCCTCAGAAAGTATCCCTAGGAGATGACTATCAATATCTGATCAAAGGAGTTGGTGAAGCAAGCTACAAACTCGATTCAGGTAATCCTCTGAAGATGACATATGTTTTATATGTACTTGGTCTAAAGAAGAATTTACTTTCTATCTCAGCCTTAGATAAGAAAGGCTTTAGAGTTGCTTTCATAGATGGTCAAGTACTCATGTGGCCCAAAGGAAATAAAATTGAAGATGTAATCATCATTGGTGAAGAAGAAGGAGGCTTGTATAAACTCAAGGGGCATTCAGAAACATCCTTTGTGCATGAGTTTACTGACCCTAGTGAACTATGGCATAGGAGGCTTTCCCACATTAACTACAAAGCTTTACCTCATGTGAACAAGGTAGTGATAGGATTACCAGATATGAAGATCAAGCATGAAGGAATTTGCAAAGGATGTGCGAAGGGAAAGAACATAAAGAATCCATTTCCAAAGAGGGAAACAAAAACTAAAGGTACGTTGGAATTGATTCATTCAGATGTATGTGGTCCAATTTATACCATATCCTTAAGTGGCTTTGAATATTATATCACATTTATTGATGAATTTTCAAGAAAGACCTGGATATACTTCTTGAAAGCAAAGAGTGAAGTGTTTGAGAAATTCAAGGAGTTCAAAGCTTTGATAGAAAATCTTTCAGACAAGAAAATAAAGACACTCCGATCAGACAATGGCGGAGAGTATACCTCAAAATAATTTGAAGCTTTTTGCAAGGCTGCCAGAATTAAGAGGGAACTAACTACTCCCTACAATCCTCAACAGAATGGCGTTGCGGAAAGAAAGAACAGAACCATCATGGAGGCAGTGAAGACTATGATATATGATCAAGATCTTCCAATGCATCTATGGGAAGAAGCAACAAGAATTGATGTGTATGTACAAAATAGAATATCTCACAGTGCTCTTGGGTTCAAAACTCCAGAAGATATATTCATAGGAAAGAAGCCTGAAGTCAGTCACCTCAAAATATTTGGTTGTCCAGTATATGTTCATGTACCAAAAGAGAAGAGAACCAAGTTAGATCCTTTCAGAAAGAAGGGGATATTTGTTGGATATTGTGAAGTATCCAAAGCATTTAGAATTTACATTCCTAGATTCCATCACATGGAAATCAGTCGAGATGTGACATTCGATGAAGAGGAAGCCCTCAAGAAATCTAGGAAGTGCCAACATGAAGAAGTATATGAAGAAGAGACACCTCCCAGAAACAAAGAAACTACATGTCTCCCTGAAGATGAAGCTCCTGAAGAACATGACATGGCAGAACCTCAAAAACCTCCTATGATGGAGATCTCAAGAAAAAGAAAGCCTTCTTGGACAAGAGAAATTATACGAGAGGCAGAAAGATATGGAGCACCTAAAGGCTCCACCAGGGAAAGAAAGAAACCTAATATCTTTTCCAACTATGTAGCCTTGATGTGTGATCTTGTAGATCAAGAACCAACAAACTACGAAGAAGCAGTACAGAAGAAAGAATGGGAAGAGGAAATGACTGAAGAATATCAGTCAATGATGAAGAATGATGTATGGGATGTAGTTCCCAAACCAGAAGGAAAGAGTATAGTATCCTCCAAATGGATATACAAAATAAAGCATGCAGCTGACGGAAGTATCGAGAAGTATAAAGCAAGATTTGTGGCTAGAGGTTTCTCTCAGAAAGAGGGAATCGATTATGAAGAGACATTTTCCCCAGTAGCACGGTATACTTCGATTAGAACAATCATGGCACTTGCATCCATGGTGAAGTGGGACCTTCACCAGATGGATGTGAAAACAAATTTTCTGAATGGTGTGATCGAAGAAGAAGTATATATAGAACAACCTCAAGGATTTGAAGTTAAAGATAGACATACTCATGTATGCAAGTTGAAGAAAGCCTTATATGGCCTTAAACAAGATCCTCGAGCTTGGTATGAAAGGATAGATGGTTTCCTGACAAGCATGGGCTTTACCAAGAGTAAAGCTAATCCTAACCTTTATCTCAAGATTGTAGAAGATGAACCTATCATTCTGTTACTATATGTGGATGACCTATTCTTGACAGGAAATAAGAAACAGATTGTGGAAAGCAAGAAGAAATTGGCAGAAGAATTTGAGATGAAGGACCTTGGGTTAATGCATTACTTCCTAGGTCTGGAAGTGTGGCAAAGTTCAGAAGGAATATTTCTCAACCAAGGAAAGTATGTAGTAGAGATATTGAAAAGATTCAATAT
>LPNX010267121.1:159783-229488 GCA_001517045.1 Pseudotsuga menziesii
TGAAGTTGTTGGCTGATGACTCATCAGAGTTAGTGGACATGACTCAATACAGACAAATCATTGGGTCATTTATGTACTTAACAAATACCAGACCAGACATTTGTTTGGCGGTGAACACCTTGAGTCAATATCTTGTTCAACCAAGATGGGTTTACCTGGTAGCTGCAAAACATGTGATGAGGTACCTGAAAGGGACTTTAGAATTTGGTATATTCTATGATAATAGCCATGAGTATAGATTGTATGGCTATACAGATGCAGATTGGGTTGGAAGTATCTCAGATAGAAAAAGCACATCAGGTGGATATTATAGTCTGGGATCTACTATGATTTCATGGTTTAGCAGAAAGTAGTATAGTGTTGCTCTAAGCACAGCCGAAACAGAATATATAGCAGCTTGTTCTGCTAGTTGTGAAGCCATATGGATTCAAAAGATAATGTCAGGATTATTCAATCTAGAGTTGGATACTACTGTGATTCTATGTGACAATCAAAGTTGTATAAAGATGACAGAGAACCTTGTTTTCCATGATAGATCGAAGCACATAGAAATCAGGTATTTCTACATTTGAGATATGATGCAGAAGGAAGCCATAAAACTCCAATATGTGATTACTAAAGAACGGGTTGCTGATGTGCTAGCGAAGCCTCTGTCTCGAGTAAAGTTCGAACACTTTCGAGACAAGCTTGGTGTGGTTTGGAAGAACCTTCCTCGAAAGGGGGAGTAGTGATGTTGCAGTGGGATTGTATCATCCCTAGGCATCTGCCCTAAATTGATCTGGTGGCCTCGGTCCTTGAGAATGAAGAGGGATTGTATCATCCCAGGACATCTGTCCAAAAGTGATCCGGTGACCTCTGTCCTTGAGAATGAAGAGGGATTGTATCATCCTAGGACATCTGTCCAAAATAGATCCGGTGACTTTAGTCTTCGTGAATGTGGCGGGATTGCATCATCCTTGAACTTCGGTTAAAAATGTATCCGGAGGTCTCAGCCCCCATGAAAGTGGTGGATTGCATAATCCCTGAATCTCAGTTCAAAATGTATCCAGAGGTCTTGGCCCCCGTGAAAGTGGTGGGATTGCATCATCCCTAAACTTTGATTCAGAATGTATCCGGAGGTATTGGACCCCGTGAATGTTGTAGGATTGCATCATCCCTGAAATTCGGTTCAAAATGTATCTGGAGGTCTCGGCCCCCATGAAAGTGGTGGATTGCATCATCCCTGAACCTCGGTTCAAAATGTATCTGGAGGTCTTGGCCCCTGTGAAAGTGGTGGGATTGCATCATCCCTGAACCTTGGTTCAAAATGTATCCGGAGATTTCGGTGCTCATGAATGTGGTAGGATTGTATCATCCTTGAACTTCGGTTCAGAACGGATCCGATGACTTCGGTACTCGAGAACGTGTGTTGATCTCATAATTCCTAGAGGAAGGATTGTCTGAGTTCCACATATGTGTTGATCCTGTAATTCCGAAAGGAAGGATCGTTAGTAACTCCGTAAACACCTAAATCCCATAATTCCTAAAGGAAGGATCATTGACTTGATCCCGTAATTACAACAGGAAGGATTGTCTGAGTTCCACAGATGTGTTGATCCCGTAATTCTAATAGGAAGGATTGTCTAAGTTCCACAAATGTGTTGATCCCATAATTACGAAAGGAAGGATCGTTAGTAACTCCATAAAGACCTAAATCCTATAATTCTGAAAGGAAGGATCATTGGTAACTCCGTAAAGACCAAAATCCTGTAATTCCGAAAGGAAGGATCATGTTGATTTTTTGATGATGTTGATATTTTGATGATAATGTGTTTTCATGGTGATGATGTTTTTATGATGATGATGACGTACCGATCGAAAGATCAGTGTATGATGATGATGATGTACTGATCGAAAGATCAGAGTATGATGATGATTACGATTTACTGATTGAAAGATCAGAGCGTGATGATGATTACTGATCAAAATATCAGAGCATGATGATGATGTACTACTCGAAAGATCATATTATGATGATGATGATGTACTAATAAAAATATCAGAGTATGATGATGATGACATACTGATCAAATTATTAGTATGTGATGATGACGACATACTGATCAAAATATCAGAATATGATGATGATGATGCTGTTCAAGAATTGAAGTATGATGATGGTGCTAATCATGATGTTACTGATCAGGATATGATGATGTTGCTGATCGAAAGAACAAAATGCTGAAGAAGTTCTTGCTGATAGAAATATCAAAGTACTGAAGATATTGCTGATCAAAATGTTGAAGATGTTGTTGCTGATTGAAAGATCAAAGTGCTGAAGATGTTACTGATCGAAATGTTGAAGATGTTGTTGTTGATCGAAAGATCAAAGTGCTGAAGATATTGCTGATCAAAATGCTAAAGATATTGTTGCTGATCGAAAGGTCAAAAAGCTGAAGATGTTGCTGATTGAAAGGTCAAAGTGCTGAAGATGTTGCTACTGATTGAAAGGTCAAAGTGCTGAAGATGTTGCTTATCAAAAGGTTAAAAGATGCTGATGCTGATCAAAGAGTTGTTGTCGTTGAAAATTGAAGGCGAAGACTATATGATGTTGAAAAGCTTCCAATGATTTATAGATGTGTTACCCTGATGATGCTGATGATGTCCTCTATCTCTCTCCTACTATTGTTGTTGTAGAATACCCTTCTCATTAAAGGGGAGTGTTGAAATATTGTAACTTCGAAGAATATTCTATATGTATCTTTTTGTGGTCCCCGATGGTCCTATCGGGAGAACCATTTGTATTATATTGTACCCTGATGCTTCTAATCAGAAGAACTAATAAGAGTCATGAGGTTGTCCCCTCTAATTGTAAAGGTGGGTCATTAGCACCCCAGTGTGGTTACTTGAGACTACATGTGTAACTCAAGCCTACATGATTAACTCGAGCCTACATGTCGGATGAGTTAATTGAAGTGAACGGATGAATATATATAGAGGTGTAGCACTCATTTAAAGCACAAACTCTCACTTGTGTAGTGCATTAGTGGAGAAGAGAAGAGTTGCAGGAGAAGGAGGAGGATCAGGATTTGATCTCCTTGTTGGTTTTATCTTTTACCTTTTTGGGGCATCTATATTGAGGAAGCTTTTGCTGGGTTTTTCCCTTTAGGGTTTTCCTAGGATAAATTTGTGTTGTTCTTGTGATACTGTTTCTTTCAGTGATCCTGTTTATATGCTTTTGTTATGAAAAATGAAATGAAATACTGATGTTCTAGCTTAGCATATGAAAATTTAACATACAAAGGTATACACGGGTACCATATAGAACAAGTCACGTACAATACGTGGGTACCATGTATAACAAGTCGCATATAGGTCAAAGATGCTCATTTTAAGGGTGCTTTTGGGAATTTTTAGACTTAGTTTTAGCTGACTCAAATAATTTTCCAATGGTGCAGAGAGGAGTTCAAACAAAGTTACAGAATTCTAGATATGGCTCCTCTAAGTTAATTTATTTTTCAATGACTTTCAGTGACTTTGATGAAGTGTCGACATGCGATAGAATAATGGGAAAGTTGTCATAGGAAGAGATGTGTCATTTTGGGCTATAACAACAAGGTTCAGTACTTCCATGTCATATGATGTCTAGCTTTCCCTAGAGAAGATTCAAAGTTTTTATACATCAACACGCACACGAAAATTATGAAAAAAAAGTGTACAATTACAACCGATTACCAAATAGAGCGCATGTGTCAATATTTTCAAGGGATTTCATCAGCCAATCCTGGGGCTGATATCATGAAGCCTGGATGTGGTTCTAAAAATATTTTAGAATAAGAAGCAAAATCGTTGGATGATCCAACCAATTACAAATTATTGAAGAGTTCTGTAATTGCTGAGTTGGCAACATAACCAATAATTCTGGGAGTGGATATGGAACCAAGGATTTGTTATGTATTTTGACCAAGATAATGCATAATGATAAATATGATCACACTTGAATGAGCAGTAACCTCGATCGAACCATGCACTAGATCTACTTGTCTCGACATAAATTTTGCATGCATGTTGTGTATAAACTTGAGACTTATCTGCAAACCTCTCATCTCTCCACAGATACTCTATTCTGCAACTGTCTTCAATACTTCTTTCTACAACCTTAAAATGTAACGACAATAAACCTGGAACACCATTTCTTTAGTAGGAAATTACAACAGCATAACCATACCCAAATCAAGGAAAACATGATCAATCCTTGTTAGGATTATATAATCCTCCCTTTTCCATATACAGTCTATTAGATCATTTTTCCTAAATTAGGAGTCATTTTCTAGAGTTTGGTGCCACCATGATATTGGTGTCGCTGGTGCCACTGGTGCCATTGGTGCCACGCATGCCACTTGGTGTGCCATTTGTGCCATTCCATAATTTTTAGGAGCCACTCTAAGTTCCACCAACAACCTCCATAAGTTGGTTGTGGTAGCTAGGTAGTTATGCTAAGTTAACCTCCAGTTACATTCAGTTAGATGTCTTTCAGTTGAGATAGTGCTAGTCTTGCATGGATGCATAGGAATAGGTGCAATTTCTCACCTACGTCATTAGTTTAAATGGTTTAACTAATTGATAGACTGAATTAGACATGTGGAGTTAGACTAATGAGCTCTGATAGTGATTTAGACAATTCTAGTTAGCCAGTCATTTGGTAGATTCGAATGTTATCCACATGATTCAAATTATCCTTATTGTAAGACTATTGTATACTGTTGGAATTAATGAAGATTAATGTTGTAATTTACTAATCATTTCTTATCATTTTTATCTAAAATTTGTCTTGTTCAGTATACAATGTTCTTACTATTCCACTTCAAAATTCTACCTTTCAATTTCACTCAATGACTGTAGATCATTGGTTCAATAATTCAAACATGGTATCAGAGCCTTGTTCAGGCTAGTAGCAAGTCTATCCAATATACATTATACACCAAAAGTAGCTGGGTTTCCACATAAATAATGCAATATTTTCCTTGTTAACTATGTATTCATCTAGAGAAGTCTCTATAGGTGTGACGAAACCTGAGAAAGTGTACATGTCGAGATGGAAGGATTGAAACTGACATGATTGCGAATTGATTTTGGTTTTTGTAGTGTTACTTGCAGGTACCTATGTATCTTTTTGAGAAATTGATTGATCATAGGAATATTGATGGATTCTTCAGCTCTTGTACCCCGGATCCTTACACCCTTCAGCTATGTTGATTGGAGGGAAGATATGCATGTCTCCCTATGCAATATTGGCCTATTTAGGATGACAATGGGAAGAGAGAATGAGGCTGATCACCCTACTGAGAAAAATAAGTTCTTGAATTAGTTGGATGAATCCTTTGGATTCCTATGCACTCATATCTCCCGATATCTTTTATTTCACCTTGATGGATTGAAGAATCCAAAGGAATCTTGGGAGAAGCTTTAATTATTGTTTGTAAAACAAGATGAGCTTTGAGGGGACATATTGGGGAATAAACTCATTGCATTGCATCCCAGCAGTTTCGAAACTATCGAACATTTTTTCACAAAATTAAAGTCACTAGCACTGCATTGTAAACAATGAGAAATAGAGAGGAAAGATGAGCAACTAGTTATATCAGTACTTAGAAATATTGGATCAGAGTACTTTGTCTTTGTCTCTACCTTGCATTCCAGAAGAGATTCCATTCCCAATTCAAAGATTCTTTCTCTAGATGGTTTTTCTAAGTCCTTAATATAGGAGTAGTATAAGTTGGTTCAAATGGGAGTGCTTCAAAATTCTAAGAATCAACTTCTTCTGATGCGATACTCAAACAATGCACAAGACAAAGGGAAGAACAAGGGGAAGGAGCCCAAAGCCTATGATTTGAATCCAAAAGAGAATCAGAAATATTCCAAAGGAGCCTTCGGATCCAAGAACAAAGAAGAAATTTGAGAAGACTAAGTGTCCATATTGTATGAGAGGATTTCATCCTAAAATCCTATGCATGAAGAATCAAACATACGAACTGTCAGATCTCCTTGAACATAATAATATTTTCCTTCCACAAGGAACAAAGAATTATGATGATGGACCATAAACAAAAGATCATGAGAGATGCCCTGCCTTGATAGCAGGCCTTACTTAGTTGAAATCTTACTTGATTGATTCTAGAGAATCCAACCACATGGTTTCCTCCAAGGAATCCTTCCCCACTCTTACTCTATCATGAGGACCTAGAATTCACGTGGGAGATGAATCCCAAATCCCAGCTGTCGAGAGAGGTTCATTTAAAATCCATCATGGTGATTTCAAGAATGTTCTCTATGTGCCCTCTCTTGTAGCAAATTTGTTTTAAGTTTATAATATAGATCATACAAGATCTCCCAACAGAGTTACATTCGACTCCGATTTAGTTTAAATAAAAAAAAATATACTAGAAATATCACAGCGAAAGGGTTTGCTAACCATGCCTCAAAGGCTTATGAGTTCTCTCATTTTCTTCCTGTTTCACATCCTACATCTCTATTGACTCATCCTAACAACATGAGAAAGATATGGCATGAGATATTTGGGCATCTCAATTTTTTATATCTCCAGTAACTCCATAATGACAAAAATGGTTGAAGGCTTTCCTCTCATCCAAACATCAGATGGAGTATGTCACAGTTGCTTGGTAGGTAAGCATCCAAAGAATAGGTATGAAGTTGGGAAGGCACATATAGATGCCTCTATACTTGAACTGATACACAATGATGCTTCAGGACCTATTCCTACAACATCAAACAATGGTTCTAGGTATTTCCTTACTTTTATTGATGATTGTTCAAGGTTATGTTGGGTATATTTCATGGAGCATAAATCATAAGTATTTGTATTTTTTAAAGTTTTTAAAGATTTGATTGAGAATAGTTTCAGGAAAAAGATCAAATCCATTAGATTAGATAATGGAGGTGAATACATTAAAAGATATTTTCAGCATTATTGTGAATCAGAGGGGATTCAAATGGAACAATTAGTTCCATACACACCACATCAGAATGGTGTGGCTGAGAGATAAAATACATCATTGAAGGATATGGCAACTTGTCTTCTCCAAGCCAAGAATATTCCTCCTTCTCTTTGGGATGAAGATATAAATGTGCTTCATACATACAAAATAGAGTGCCTCATAAATAAGTGGTTGTGGCAACTCCATTCGAAGCACTATATGGGCATAAGCCTCATGTCTCTCACTTGAGAGTTTTTGGTTCCAATGTTTGGGCCAAAATACCCATGGATAAGAGAAAGGAATTCCAAGCCCAGAGTATCGAATGCATACTACCGAGATATGATGAGGATACAAAAGAATATAAGTTGATGTAACTTGCAACTAGTAAATGTTTCATTAAGCATAGTGTTCAATTTGAAGAAGATCGACTTTGTGATATACCACCATCCGAAGCACAAGAAGGTATAACCACTCTTCCACTATCTTTCTGGTAATGATATTTTGTCACATGTTTCAAATTCCAATGAAGAGGAACAATATCAACATGATCTTGATATTGAGGGTGTACCTCATGAGAATCTAGATCCATATCTAACTCCCATCCCAAATCAGTGGAAAAAGCCTAAGTGGGCCCAAAAGCTCATTGTTGCAGCTGGGGATGGTGCTGGGAATCTAGAAGAAAGAAGGAGAACAAGGTCCCGGTATCAGAATGAGCATGTTGCACTCTCTCACACAGAGTCCCCCTCTATAGAGTGGTGCAACAAGTTTCCAAGAAAGTGCTACTTGATGATAGCAAATGATCAACCATTTGTCCCACATAAGAAGAAAATTGACCATTCCATTCCTTCTCCAGAAATAAGAAACACATGCAACATCCATCATATCAGAAGAACATTGAGAGGTTCACATGCACAACTTTAGTATGTTGTTGCATAGAAGAACCATGTTTTTGCAGAGTGTTGCAAATTGTAGCAGAGTTTTTGCAAGTTATTTCCGAAAGAGGAATATTTTTCTCCTAAGAATAACTTGTATTTCCTGTTCCTGCTTATTTTTAGGGGAGGGGGGGGGGGGGGGTTCCCATGATGTTTTTCACTATTTCCTCAGTTTATTAAGCTGTTTTTTAATTCTTTAAGATTGTAATGGGTGAATTTTGGCCTAGTTTCCAGGGACCAAAGTTGTCCAAGTTAGCATTAAGGGTGTGTTTTAGGATTATATAATCCCCCCTTGCCCATATATAGTCTATTAGATCATTTTCCTAAATTAGGTGTCATTTGCTAGAGTTTCGTGCCACCATGATATTGGTTCCATTGGTGCCATCAGTGCCACCAGTCCCACTGATTCCATTCCCTACATTTTAGGAGCCACTCCAAGTGCTACCACCAGCCTCCATTAGTTGGTTGTGGTAGGCAGGTAGTTATGCTAAGTTAACATCTAGTTACATTAATTTAGATGTATTTCAATTGATCTAGAACTAGTCTTGCATGGATGCATGGGAGTAGGAATAATTTCTCACCTACACCATCTATTTAACTGGTTTAACTGATTGATAGACTGAATTAGACACATGGAGTTATACTAGTGATCTCTGATAGTGATTTAGACACTTTCAATTATCCAATCATTCAGGATTGAGTTGGTAGATTCAAATCATATCCACATGATTCAAATTCTCCTTCTTGTAACATTGTTGTATACTGTTGGAATTAATGAATATCAATGTTGTAATTTACTGATAATTTCTGATCAGTTTTATTTGAAATTTGTCTTGTTCGGTGTACAATGTTCCTACTATTCCACTACAAAATTATACCTTTAAATTGCACTCATTTCCTATAGATCAATGGTTCAATAATTCAAACAATCCTTACTAGAGCCAAAAATTTATTAAATGTGACCAAAGATCTAGTGGTGGTATAGGAACAAATCAAAGAGTACATAAATGAGGAAAAAATAAGAGAACAAAAAGTGCCATATACATAGCCCTTCATCTACCCCCAAACAAAAGGTTTTCATGCCCCTGTGCAAACTAGCCTATTGTGCTCCACTAATTGTGGTACTCAGAGAACTGTTTAAGAATTCATCACTCCACTTATAAGAAGAGGACCTCCCTTTATCCATAGTATGAAATCCTCCATGATCAGTAACAATTTTCCAGAATTCACCATCCTCTCCCTCCATCACAGGACACCAAAGTATAGTAAAATGGAATCAAAGCCCAATCCATTTAGTTTTATGCACATCCATACAATTAAGATAGTTTTGTACTGTGTCCTAGGTCCACTCAAACATTCTAATAGAGAAAGGATCCTTCCTTTTAAACTTAGGACTCAAGGAATTAACCATTCTTTGTAGAAATAGTAAGGATTCCAATCTATGGAAGGGGATCCAATTCTTGCACTCATGAAAAACTTAAATTTGAACCATCTCCAGAAGTGTAACAAATTCTTGATCTTGCATAACCTGGTTACTAGCTGTAAACAAATTTTCAGGTGAGAGGGAACCTCTTACCTAGAGATCATCTTCTCATTTGATATTTTTTACAAAAGTTGCAACATTATTAAATTTAAATTGATTTATCATGAAGTACATGAATTCCCTCAATTGTAACTTCCCTACATGAGGATTTGGATCCCAGTCCTCATAATATACCATAATCAAATTATGCATATATAGTTCACATAGAAAGTCCTATTATTCATTGTAACTTTTGGAAAAGGAAACAATAAGTTGTCCTCTGATCAATGTGGTAATTAAACCCATGGTTACCATCGACAACCTAAAATATATAACTTTATCCATTAAAAACACATAATATAGATTCAAAGGAGGTATTAAATTTCTCATGGAATGGGCTAAGTAGTTCATGTACTCATTTTTGAATTTTAATTTTTCAACTTCTTGACTAAGCCTCCTTATGGAAAGGATATGGTCATTGTTTCTTACATTTCCCCCTTTCTCTGATCCCTGGAAAGATTTAGTTGTTCCTCCAATTCTCCTGTTGTTTCTTGCAGCTGGGATACCATACCCTCCAATTTTCATATTTGGGCGTTATCTGATGGCATGTCTTTGTGAATATCCCGATTCTCTTATTTTTCTGCACCAAATCCCTTATCTTTCTCTATATTATTTCTCCACCTGCTAATATATGCTCCTCCATCAATAAATGTCTCCCTTGTGTATTCACTATGCTCACCTACTCCAACTCCATCATCTTTCTCTATATTCTTTCCCCACCTGCTAATATCTTCTCCTCCATCACTAAATGTCACCCTTGCATATTCACTCTATTTTCCTACCAATTCCGTGACTTCCAACAGGGTATCAATATTGTGTCCTTCTAGTCTCTACAGTATGACTTTCAGGGCTATCACTTCTTTAGTTTTCTTCTGACAAGTTCTCATTATCTTCTAGTAATCCTTCCTTAGCTCATTGTATGCTCTCCGGCATTTTCCTAGCAGAAAGTGCTGAAATTTCTTCAACATGCTTCCTCATGTCATTTTTAATGTATTTTCCTGACATCCCCCCTTCTTCTATTGTTTCCTTATATACTACAACTCGAATTTCTCTTCCCAGATCTTTTTGTTGCTACTTGGTGTGATCAACTCCTTCGATCTTTTCTCAGACTCATCATTTTGATTGAGCTCTTTTTCATGATTTTCTTTTTCTTTTTTGAGTTCTTGATCTTGACCTGGTTTAGCGTCCCTTTGTTGAGATGGTTGGGATTTTGTTCTGTTACCTTGTCCTTATTTTTGTATGAGCTGATATCTTTCTTTGACTTTCAGGGGTATTTTCTGGTGTGTTTATCCTCTTCTTGAATTCCTACCTGGTATTTGGAGATTTTCTAATGAATAATTCCCAGGTATGATTTTTATTTTGCAAGTCATATTCCACCAACAACCTGATCAATCCATGATATGCCAGAGTGGTGTCTGGATTATTACTTCCCTTAACCATTCTACACATCAATTCTAAGGATTTCCATAGAAAATATGGCATGTCGATATATTTTTGATGTCTCAGATGACTCAGAATTTTAAAATGATAAGGAAATAGAAAATTGAACCAACCTTCACATGTGATAAATTTGATCACAAAGAACACCACCTCATCCCATGGAGCTAGTAACAAATATCTTCATGTCCCTTTCTTTGTCCCTTGCACTACCTCACCAGGTTCCAATAAATACTCACTAATTGGCTTCATCGGTACTCTCCTTTCAAACCATTTTTCACCCACCTGAGGTAATCCAAAAACCCTTGCAATTATTAACTCACCCTCTTGAACTTTTAATCCTCTCACTTCTACAACTACATTATCATATGTACAGGCGAAATCCATTGCAATCGCAACGTCTCCTTCCTTCATTTTATCAAAATAATTTAGCTATCTTTCCAGTTGGAAGGATTTTTTCACCTGTTTGTATCTGTAGATCATGTTTGCATTGTCGGGTTCTCTTCATAATTCTCTCCCCATTGTACTTAGTTATTTGTTTCCCCTTAAGTTATTGTAACTCTATTCGACACTTCAAACCTTTTTATTTATTCTACGAAGAAAAAAATGGACCTAGACCATTGGAAGATGAGTTATCATGGCATCACAAGGTGGCCCAGTGGTGCTCTTGCTAATGATTTAACTAGTGGCTCATGAATGAAGGAGTTAGTTATAGGATCAAATTGGTAAGTTTCCTTAGCTCATTTGGTTATTTCAGTAGTGGTTGGATATATTTAATCTAGGTCATTTCCAAGTGCACACTGGGGACAATAGTTCTACTAAAGAATTCGAGCACTGTTATGAAGGAAGATTAAAAGAATAAGTAAAGAAGGAAATATACTAGATCAAAAGAAAGTATGCACCCAGAAAATATGAAATAATTCGAACCAATTTCTATTATTACTTCTCCATGAAGGTTGATTGTTTATTACAATAGTGTACATGTTTATATATAATGCTGAGACGCTTGGGTGACTACCCGTTATGTTCAGTTACAAGAAGTTATAATGGTTCGAAAGTTCAATCGTTGCAGACGAATGTAAGACATAGCTAATATTTCTATGATCGACAGTTGTAGGTGCCGACAAGGCATGTCAATATGATGTATGTCAAGCACAAAACCTTTCGAGGTTTTTGAATATGGTTGTATCGAGATTCAGACTTGTCGAATATGATATTGAACCTGTTGAATTCAATTTTCTCGAAGTAGTCAAAGTTCTAGTCTTTGTCAAAGTTCGACAACATGCCAACTACTGAGTGGATCATTCCTCCTTCATTAATAAATAATAGTCTCCATTGTGTGCTCATTCAGGTGTTGAAACTTGGTGGTTAATTCAATAGTGGAGTACCACTTTCCTTGCATGGGAATCTATCCAAATTTAGCTACTTGAAACAAGGGAATGGATTTTTTCCTTGTATGGCATATGCGTCATCCCACAATGGTGTCACAAAGAAGAGGTTCCTGAACATTTGGATGGATGTCTTCAAGTTATGTTGGTTGTAATTCATTCTATTCCAGAAATGGTAAAAAATAAAACTCTGATTCAAAACCACATTCTCCAAGTATGATTTCCAGCTATTCAAATTGGTCAAAAAGCAGGCTTACTAAAACTAGTCAAATCCCCCATAGGTGCAATAAATAATTTCCAAATATATGAATATGCTCACGAACTGTCTAAATCAGATAGGAAATATAATAAGTGATGGAAATATATCATATCCATGATTTTTTTTGGAGAAAAGGAAGGAGGATGATGTGGGAAAAAAACAAGGCAGTTACTCCTAGACTAGCTTTTCCTTTTTGCCTTAAAATTGCTCTAAAGCAAGGCAGCTTTCAGAAAAAGAAGAACAGTCCTTTTACAAACCATGAATAAAAGAAGACATGCTAAAAATGTTTCCAGGATGATTCCAAAGTGCTCCATGACACATTTTTAGTAAGTGTTGACTTCTAGGTGTATGTGGAAGCCAACTAGCATAATGAGGAATCTAGGAATAAGACAAAAATGATTAAATAATGTCAAATATGGGTAACTATGGGTTGATTATTATAACACCCCCCTTAATCCTAAATTTATGAGTAAATATCAGAAAAATATAGGGCCTATAAATAAGGCTTAGGCCTAGAAATAAGGCTTAGTCACCCTTTACATACTGCATGACCATACAACCAAGGAAAGAGGCAAAACCCTAGTGGGAAAATCCTCCCTTAGACATGGACATGAAATTTTTTTTTGGAAATATTGTTATCGATCATACTTCACCACATGATAAAAAATCCCCAACAGTTATTTGAGATTACTGAAGGTCTTCTCATAGAATACTTTGGTGAAAATATCTGCTACTTTCTCTGAAGATGTGCAGTAGAGTAGAAAAATTGTACCATCATGCAAAAGCTCCATGATATAGTGCATATGGATCTCGATGTGCTTGGTTCTCTGTCTTTGAACTGGATTAGTGGAGATTCAAATGGCTCTTTGATTGTCACAATATATGACTGTTGAAAACTCTGATTCGAAACCACATTCTCCAAGTATCCCTTGCAACCATAAACATTGAGTAGTTGCATTCACAACTCCTCTATACTCTACTTCTGTAGATAAGAGTGCTATAGCACGTTGCTTCTTAATTGACCATATTATTGGTCCTTCTACAAGCATGAACACATATCCTAAAGTATACTTTCAATCTATGTTTTCATCTTCCCAATCGTTGTCAGTAAATCCAACTATCCCTAAGTCAGATTTTGCTTTATAGAAAATCCCATGAGTCCCTGTTCCCTGAACAAAGTTTAGGATCCTCTTGGCTACTCTCCAATGGATCTCATGAGGCTGATCCATGTATATTGAAGCCACACTAACTACATAAGATAATTCAGGTTGATTATGTGTAATATAAAGAAAACACCCAATCAACTACCTATACAGTGTATTATTTACCAAAGGAGAAGAACCTGCTTCCTCAAGCTTAACTCCTGAAAGGAAGGGAGTCTTTCTTGGCTTGCAATATTTCATACTGAACTTGTTGAGCAGATATGAAGCATACTTGGACTGATGATATTTGATTCCATGTTGGGATTGAGAAATTTCGATACCCAAGAATTGGCTCAACAATCCCAAATCTGTCATGGAAAATGCATGGTTCATTGCATTTTTCAAGGAGGTAATCTATTTCATTGAACTTCTTGTAATCAGTAGGTCATCGACATATAAAAAAATTATCATAATAGAACCATGAATAAAATTCAAATATACATTCATATCAGACTTATATCAAACAAAACTAAGTGATAGCAGAAAGCCATCAATCTTGGCATACCAAGCCCTGGGGGCTTGCTTGAGCCCATACAATGATTTCTTCAACCTACACACTAAATATGGATTAAAAACAAAACCTTATAGTTTCTTAATATAAATATCTTCATTCAGATCTCCATTTATGAAGGCACACTTCACATCCATGTGATGTACCTCCCATTGCCTTGAAGTTGCAATGGCTAGAGCTAGCCTTATGAACTCCATCTTTGCCACTGGTGCAAACTTATCATTGTAATAAATACCATGTAATTGAGAGTAGACCTTGGCTACAAATAGTTCTTTATATTTAAAATGTGAACCATCAGCAGCAAACTTAGTTTTAAATACCCACTTACACTTTACAAGTTTTCTCCCCGGGGAGAGATCAACTAGTTCCCACGTGTTGTTCTTTTGGAGCGAGCTGAATTCTTATTTCATGGATGTTTTCCATATTGGATCATGTAATCCATCTCAATATGTCCAAGGAACATATTCAACCATAAAATAACACTTCTCAGCAAAGAGTGGATCTTTCACACAAAGGGCACTCTCAAATTGAGATCTAGTCCTCCTATTGTCACTAGGATTCCCAGATAGTTCCCCAGCTGCCTGAATGGTCCTTGATTCCCATTTTGGTCTTGTAAGAATATTAGGATATATAGTTAAATAATAATTACCACACATATCATAATAAAAAAACTCATTAGTCTCTTCACTTACAGTGAGTGGCTAAGGTGGTGAAGAGGACTCTCCAACTTCAACTACTGCTAAAGGCTCTTCTTCGAACTGAACACTTATTTCAATGAAATATTTGTTAGTTGTCAAGTTGATTATATTTTACCCTTTTCAATATTTATAATACCCAAAAAATAGGAACTCTTGGCTTTGTGGTTGCAAATCCTTCCTCTTTTTAGTTGGAATTCTAGCCCAAGCCTTTGAGCCAAAAATCCTAAAATGGGTCACATCTGGCTTGTGCCCACTCCAATATTTGAAAGAACTAATACCATAAAGATACTTATGTTTCAACTTGTTCTATATATAGGATGTACAGTTTATATTCTTGGCCCAAAACTTTGGTGGCAAATCCTCCATCATGCAAGTTGCCATCTCCTTGAGTGATCTATTCTTTCTCTCAGCAACACCATTTTGTTGTGGTGTGTAAGGAATATAATTCTGCATATGGATACATGAATATTTA
The DNA here is from genome assembly GCA_001517045.1 of Pseudotsuga menziesii. NCBI lineage: Eukaryota > Viridiplantae > Streptophyta > Pinopsida > Pinales > Pinaceae > Pseudotsuga > Pseudotsuga menziesii. The sequence goes on from LPNX010267121.1 coordinate 175,239, forward strand.
CAATAATTGATGAAATCAGACTTGACATACTCACCACCATTGTTAGATCTGAGGATCTTCAGTCTCCTCCCAGATTGGTTCTCAACCAAGGCTCTAAAGACCTTGAAGAGGTCAAAAACTTTAGATTTTTTCTTTAGGAAGTAGACCCAAAAATACCTGGAAAAGTCATCTATGAAGGTGAGTGCATATTTAGCTTGAATCATGGACATATGAGGGAATAGACCAGAAAGGTCCCTGTGGATTAACTCAAGGGGTGCAAAAGTTCTCTCATGACTAGCTCTCTCATATTTGTGGTTTGGGTGTTTTCCTAGGATACAACCTTGACAGACTACTTTAGAAAACTTGATCTTTGGTAACCCTATGACCATATATTTGTCACTCAAATAAGAAATATAATTATAGTTTAGATGGAAAAATATATCATGCCAAATATTTCTTGCCTCATTAGCATGGGTGAGAAGAGCATAGGCATTTGAGTATGGTAGAAAATGGGAAAACTTGTATACCTTGGAACTGTGATCCACAACACCTTTTCCTATGACTTTACCGTTCTAAATCTCCTAGATTTCAACTTCATTGGGGGGGAAGATGAATTTATTTGGAGACCTAGTGTGAGTTATCTGATACATTGACAAGAGATTAGAGGCAAGACCCAGAAATTACCATGGTCAATATCAATCCTACCCTTCCCGATACTGTCAATCAGAGAGTTATCTCCCAAAACTATTGGTGGACCTTTCTACTTGTCAAGAGAGGAGAAGACCTCCCTTGTCAAAACCATATGTTTGGAAGCTCCAGAATCAATGATGAAGCTAGGTGATCTTGAGGTTCCAGCAACCAACACATGTACTCTCTCCTTGTCTTCTGAATTTGATCCTCCTTCCCTATTCTTTGAGCAATCAGGAAGGGATATGTTGTTATTCTCCAAGAGTTGGGTCAACATGCCAATTTTATTTTTCATACAAGAGCTCTTAGGATGATAGCCCTTACTACCGTCTGTGCACTTGCTCATTTCTCCTTTGTTCTTCTTCTTCTGGAAGTTGTTCTTGGAGCCTGAGGGCTTCTCTTCAGACTTTGAGTTGTCTCTCCTTTTCTCAGGTGGCTTTTTATCTTTTTTCTTGCTTTTTGAATCCACCTTTGAATCTCTAGCAACCAAAGATTGGTCTTTGGAAGGTTTGATGGTGCCCATCATTACCAATTTATCTTGCTCCTAGGTGAGGGATTCCATGAAATCAACGATATTAGGCATATTTTAAGTTTGAGCTGTCAATTTGGTGGCATGGAAGGTCGAAAAAAAAACTGAATAGTCAGGACCAAGATTAGAGAGTATGGTCAAGAATAGTTTATGTTCCTTATTTTCGATCCCACACTGTTTTAGCTGCAAAACAAGGGCCTTAAACTTGGAAAAGTAGAGTTGCAATGATTCAAAGCTACAGGGACTCAAGGAGATCAATTCATTCTCAATTTGATGTCCTCTCATCTCAACTGTATTTCCAAAAATATCTTCAATCTTCTTCCAAACCTCATTAGGTGATGTGAATGAATCAAGATGAAAGAGGAGGTCTCTTGAAATAGTCGAGCACAAAAGACCATAGGCCTCATCCCTCTTGTTGTGCCATTTAATTTTCTCTACAGTTGCATTGGGCTCTACATCAGCTTCCATGGTAACCATGTAGATACCTTTTTCTCTCAACAATATCTCCATATCGTCTTTCCATTCGAATAAATTAAATGGAGTCAAGATGATCCTTTGAGATTGGTCCATATCTCAGCAAATGTTCCCTCCAGTCAGAAGAATGCACTCCCAAATAGTGATATCAAACCTACAATAAAAATTGGGAAGGAGAGAAATCAATATACAAAGGCTTTTATACCATGTGGAAATTGAACCCGAGTGATAGAACAATTACACTCACAAAATTGCTAATCAAACATGCAAAATTCACACAAAAGGAGACTGAAATTGGAGCATAAATTAATCCTATATTGAATAAGTGTACATCAACCAACCATATGAAGTAATAGGATTCTCAAATATATAATTACATCAGATATTCGAAAGCATAAGGTTGCTAATCAAATTGGTAACAAAGCAGGCTTACTAAAACTAGTCATATCCTCCATAGGTGCAAGAAAGACTTTCAAAATCTATGAAGATGCTCATGAATTGGATAAATCAGATAGGAAATCTAATAAGTGATGGAAATATATTAGATCCATGTTTTTTTTGGACGAAAGGAAGGAGAATGATGTGGGGAAAAAACAAGGCAGTTACTCCTAGACTAGCTTTTCCTTTTTGCCTTAAAACTGTTGTAAAGCAACGAATCTTTCAGAAAAAGTAGAACTACACTTTTACAAAATAGGAATAAAAGAAGACATGCTAAAAAAATTTCTAGGATGATTCCAAAGTGCTCCATGACCCAGTTTTAGCAAGTGTTGACTTCTAGGTGCATGTGGAAGCCAACTAGCATAGTGGGGAATCTAGCAATAAGACAAAAATGATTAATTAATGTCAAATATGGGTAAATATGGGTTGATTATTATAACAACGTATGCGTCATCCCATAATCGTATCATAAATAAGAGGTTCTTGAAAATTTGAATGGATGTCTTCGGGTTCTGCTGGTTACAAGTCATTCTATTCAAATAATGGTGCATGGTGTGGTCAAAGTAAGTCTACATTGAATAATGGATGTAGGCCAAGGCATGTATGAATTTCTAGCTGAAAAGAATTTTCTCCAATATTTTTAAGGATACTGTATGGACCATATCACAAAGTTTTCAACTTTCTCTATGGGCCAATGAAATGCTCCTTCTTTAGATGTAACCAAACCTGATCCCCAATTTGGAATGAATGAGGAATATGATGCTTGTCGTGTCAGGCCTTAGATTTTGAATTATCTCATTGCAACATTTCCTATGATTTCTTTTGGATGTTGTATATTTGATCTCTAAACTTCATTTCCTTCTCAACTTCTTGTCCTTCGAATTCGGTATCATTTAACTGTTTCAAGGATTTGATCAAGTCGATAGGCGCGAAGGGTTGAAATCCATAAAAAATATCAAATGGACTCTTTCATGTAGAAATTTGTTGATCATGATTGTAGTTGTACTGTATGTATGGGAGGTTGTCATCCCATGTTCGACGATGTATGTGGTTGTACATTTGAAGCAATCATGCTACCAGGAGATTTACAACTTCCATCTATCTGTCTGTCTTAGGATGGAAGGTTTTCGACAAATGCCAAAATGTTGCTAGAGATTTTTCCAAAAGGTGCTGACAATATAACATCTCTATTAGAGATAATGGTTGTCAAAAGTTCGTTATGTTTCCAGACATGTTCTAAGAAGAGCCGAGGAGTATTCTTCACTGTCGTAGTATTCTTACATGGTATGAGTATAACCATCTTGGAAAATATGTTGACTAATACTAAGATCATGTCATGATGATGTTTTGTAGTAGGATATCCCAAAAAGTATTCCATAGAAATGGATTCCCATGGTCAACTAGGAACTCGAAGGGGTGTGTACAGTCCTTGTCGTTGATTCGACGGTTTAGCAATAACACAAACCACACACGATAGAATGTACTTTTTGATGTCAGATTTAAGTGAAGGAAACTAAAAATAATTTTGGAGAATAATAAGTGTTTTTGTGACTCCAAAATGTCTTGCAGTAATTTTTTAGTGCATGTCTCAAATGAGATTCTATCGGTGCTCACCGGTTGATACAAAAAGCTATCCAAGATTGCATAGCAAGGTGTCCTTCAGGAAGTAGTCGGTAGTATACAATGTGTGAGCCTGAAGCTATTAATATATTGTATAGAATTCATAGTATACTAAATAAAATTGTGGCCAAGTAGTGGTATCATAACCCTGCATAATCATCATTGTAGATAGTAGAGTAATGGGTGCCGCTGAGACTATTGCCTATAGCATTGGATTTTCCTTTCCAATACTTAATTACCAGTTGAAATTGTTGTAGGTAATTAATCCACTTGAGTTGTCAAGTTGTCTGTAGTTTTGACTAGAACAGGGTGAACTATAAAGGCTTATGGTAAGTGAGAATTATCATTTCCTTTCCAATAATGCAGTGTCTCCATTGCTTAAGAGCTTTCACAATGGCGTACATATATTTTTCATACGTTGAATAAATTCTAATAGTGTCATTGAAATATTTAGAATGAAATGCAAATGGGTGACCTAACTGAGTTATCACTGTGTCGAGGGCATAGTTCGATTCATCCATCTCAATCTCAAACGGTTGATGGAAATCAAGTAACACAAGTATTGGTGCGGTACAAAGATTGTTTTTGAGTTGATCAAAATCTTGTTGTTGTGTCAGTGTCCATTTGAAGAAAATTTTCCCATTTCCTTTAGGAAACTTATTCAAAGGCCATGCGATGTGGCTAAAGCCAAGTATGAACCATCTATAGAAATTCTCCAAACCAAGAAAACCTCTCAGTTCATGAAAGTTTTGAGGAATGGGCCAATCTTTGAGGATATGTAGTTTTTTTGGGTCGACATGAATTCCTGTAGAGTCAATTGTATACCACAAATATTTCATGTTGGTCATTGCAAATGAGCATTTGTCAATGTTCAAATATATTCGATGTTGCTGGAGAGTGTGGAAGACTTGTCGAAGCTGCTTGACATGTTCTTCCCATTTTTGACTGAAAATCAAAATATTGTCGATAAAATAATGACACACTTGCTGATAAAAGGTTGTAGAAGTTCATCCATATATGTCATGAAGTCTGTAGGTGCATTGATCAAGATGAAAGGCATGACTAACCATTCAAACAATCCTTTCTTGGTCTTGAAAGTTGTTTTCCATACATTAGTGGACTCGATTAGAATTTGATGATATCCCAATTTAAGATCAATCTTCATTAAAAACTTAGCACCTTTTAGACTATTGGTGAGTTCATCTATCCATGGATTAGGGCATCTATTCTTTACCGAAAGATTGTTGAGAGCCTGATAGTCGATGCACATACACAAAGTCCCATATTTCTTTGGAACTAGGATGACTAGAATTCCACAAGGAGAGGAGTTAGGGAAAATGTGACCTCTATTGATCAAATCTTGGATTTGCATGTGAATCTCTTCATTCACGAAAATGGATCTTCTGTAAAAAAATTATTTAGGTAATGAATAAATAGGAAAAATTTCAATGGTGTGTGTTATCCCTAAAGTTGAACCTAGAATACAGGGGTTCAAGCTTAAGGAAATATTTTTCTAAAATGTACAAATCAATGAAATCAAACTGAAAACCAAGATGGTATGAAATCAAAGCTATTGGAGGAATCACACAATTATGAATGGATTAAGCTAGTATAACATGAGAACTATAAGAAAATCAAACAATTATCGAAGAACTAGGCTGGTATGTCAATCAGAGCTATAAGAGAATCATGAAATCATACAAGAACTGTATAACATAAAACCAAGCACAAGGTCCAATATCTTAGTAGCTATGCTCATAAAGTCATGAAATGAAACTGCCTCTGTTTTCTGAAAGTATAAAGGATAACTGTATTTCAAAATAAGAATCACTGTAATGGAATTCTATGGACCATATACATGATAAATTATATGAAACACAACTCATAACATACATAGACAAATCATAATCATGCTCATTCAAGATAGAACCTATATTGAAGCTGTAGAGTATTTATACTATACAGACAGTGATCAAAACTAGGCTTTCATAACTCCAAACTTGCCAACCCCTGTCTCCTCTTTTTCCCCTAGGCTTACAATGACTAAATAGCTTTAGAAACAAAACATATTTGTTTTAGATCCTACATTCTTGCTAACTGATCCTAAGATATTGCTATGAATCATCCCTCAAATCCCTCAAGCGTATGATAAGGCAGATTTAGTTAAGACCAGAATATTATCTATTCTGTATGCTATGAAATATTTCCCCATCTGCACCAGTCGTGATTGCCACCAGGCATTATTATCTTTGGACATTTCCTCCCAGTTATAAGTAGGAAAGCCCCAGTTCTGCCCATTCTTATTAAAATAGTATGGTGGTGAACCAGTTGAGGTGTTCATCCGGAATAGACTTGGGTAAACCCATGTATCCACACTGTGTCGATCCATTCCAATCAGAAGATCTCCTTTCAAAACTACTTTGTTGTTTCTAGCATATTCTGCCACTTCTAAAAGCTGCAAATGTAGATGGAATTGTACAAAAAATGAAATGTAATTGTGTTGTAACTCTCACTCTTCTTTGACACCAACTTTTCCAACTTTGCTTTGGAGAATTCATAGAAGCGACCCCATTGACTATGATCCAATGTCTCAAAAACAAATCTCGAAGAAAACAAAATGCCGCATACAGTTCGAGCCAGGCCTTATTTTCTTGGAAGAACTTTTGGAAAGCATCTGAATTAAGCACTTCATCTTTCTCTAAGTAGAAAATATTTTTATCAATTGCTAGTTTTGTGGCCATGGTAGCTTCATAATCTACATCCTTCAAATTAAGGTGCTCTCTGGCTTGCTTTATTTCTTCAGGTATCTTTTTGTGATAGAGCTTGTACCCTAAAATATAATGGGTACAACACAAATACAGAAAGAGAGCTGTATGGATAGGAATCCCACCACATCCATTCACTTTCCAGATGGCTTAGATTTGCTTCCACTATTGTCAGAATTAGTCTTCTCCTTTGGTGGATTCCTCACAGTTGGGAGATCATTTATCATATTAAAAAGATGCTTCCTCTCATTTAGGTTAAACCAAGCACCATGGTAGAAAGCAACAGCAAGCAACCAAGCATCACTATCCACAGCAACCAAGGAAAGCCAATCTTTTCGTTGCATGCCATCTCTTGCAAAATTGATTCCTAGAGCTGGTTCTGGAAGCTCTGGTGGGACTTCTTCAGCATGCAAGTTAACTTCCCATGATCCATTGGCATATCCATATAGGCACAAATTCCGTTTCTCTGGATCGCAAAAGTGAGTAAAATATGTTGACCTCTGTGGTAAGAGCATGGACAATGGCAGTTCGAAGGCTTCTGTAGTGTCTAAACACCTCTTCAATAGTGCGAGGGTTTGAAGAAATTGAGGCAGCGGTCTCCATGGAAAGCACCCCCGCTTAACATGAACATTTAATGGGGAATATGAGATCCTTTATTTTTGCTTTGATATTATGTATCTACAAATGTTTATGAATCCCAATCTATAAATATTGCCCAACGACCCAACTTCTCTGTTTGCAATGAAGACGAGCATTCATTTATATTTATCAGTCCCTGCCAGTGCCAACAGGTAGAATCATAAACTCCTGCATTGCCAGTTTATTTCCTGTGCTTTAGAGGGGATATAAATTAAACCTTCAGATGCCTTTTCTCATAACAAAGAGAACCCATAAATAAGTTTTCTTGTTAACTTCACTCGCCCCACACTCTGTTTTTTATATCTTTTTCAAAATAAAAATTGTCAGCTTCTCCCTCATCTCTACATGAGAAATGTACCCACATGTAGCACAACAATTTAGATCCCTTGCCTAGATCGGTCCTTTGTTGAATAATTTGGATAGGGTATATAAAGAATAAATACACCGAAAGATCATCATCTTTCCTCGTCACTCTTAAAGATTCCATATATACAATGCAAATAGTGGTTCACTGTAGAAAGAGAAATTCCTAGAAACCGATGCCCTCCTTCTAGGTATGGATCAATCTTTACAAAAGGTCATCCCAGATTCTCAGCTACTTGACATTCTTCCATTCTATACTCTCATGGAGAATACATGAGATGAAATCAAAACGAATTTATCAAAACACACAAATTGTAAACTTTTCTTCCACATGAGTGCCATCATGATTACTTTTCTATCTGATCTTGGTATCCAAATTGAAATCTGAGTGATCACTTTAACATCTGGATGCTGCCAGAAACTGAAATTTTGTTGGAGCAGATCTAATGATAACATCTGGCTTTGTCTAGGGATGGCATGCTCCCTGTGAGCTGCCAAGAACAAGTAGACCAAGTGCCTTTTTATTTCATTGGGCTGGAGTCTTCATCACAAATCTCTGCTATTTAAACATCTTGAAAACAAACTACTGACTGAATCTTTTAAACTACTTTGCAAACTGAAATAATCTTCTCACAACAATCTGATCACACTGTACAAAATTAAGAAGATGCTTGAAGAATAAAGATTATTTATTCATAGCTCCTACACTAATCAAAACTACAACTTTGGTCAAGTAAAATCATGCTTCCAGTGAAGACATACAAGTATCTGAATACTTAATGAAAATATTGATTTGTGTATTAGCAAAATGAAGACATGAACAACAATCATCATCTGTCTGTAATTTTGATTTTTAGATTTATCATAAAATGTATACTGAAACCTTGAATCGATAAATTCCTTGATGTATTCAGCTACCGGTTCATACCATTTTCTCAGTTTTGGATTATCAAACTTGTCTTTATTCTCAATTTTGATATCAAAAGACAGCTGAAAAGGGCTTTGAAATGACAAATTCTGTAATTTGACCTCTAAATCTTCAATCTCTTCCTCAATATGTGCAGCAAATTATTTTAAAAAGATGACTTTAGATTCTAAGTTACATTAGCTTGACTTTAAATAAGAAGACAAAATGAAAGAAAAATTTTCATCTATTTCCTCATCAATGCTCATATCACTCCATTCCTTGAAATTTTTAATGGAAAGAGAATCTACCCTAAACTCTGTCTTCTCCATCCATGTCTTTAGAAATATAATCCAAAAATCTGTTAATGATCTAATTGACCCAATAGACAAATATTCAACCCAACTTTTACAATTCCCCTATAATGAATCATAGAATAATCTAATGAAGACATATTCATGTTTAACTCTGAGTAACTCTGTAAATTCATGAAAATTAGATATGTGTTTCAAAGCTAAACTCAGATCTTCTCCATTGAATTTAGGACCATTTCTCAACAAATATTCATCCGAAGGAAGAAGATTCAGAAAACTGGGAAGTTCTACAAAATCTAGACATGTATACTTTGAAACAATAGAAACCGGATCAGAAATCCTCATTAGTCAGATGAAATCATCATCTAAGCTTTGAAATATTGTAAAATCACCTCTGGATTCTTCAAACATGGAGTCGCCCGGTGAATAAATTTGTAGTCAAACTAATGCCCTGCTCCTGTCCACCATCAAGAGTTGGATCTGATCTTTGTCATTCTTTCCCGGGGAAGATATCTTCACTCCTCCGTCTCTGGCAACGGCGCTAGAAGATGTTATCCCTAAAGTTGAACCTAGACTACAGGGGTTCAAGATTAAGGAAATATTTTTCAAAAATGTACAAATCAATGAAATCAAACTGAAAAACAAGCTGGTATAAAATCAAAGCTATTGGAGAAATCACACAATTATGAATGGATTAAGCTAGTATAACATGAGAACTATAAGAAAATCAAACAATTATCGAAGAACTAGGATGGTATGTCAATCAGAGCTATAAGAGAATCATGAAATCATACAAGAACTGTATAAAATAAAACCAAACACAAGGTCCAATATCTCAGTAGCTATGATCATAAAGTCATGAAATGAAACTGCCTCTGTTTTCTGAAAGTATAAAGGATAATTGTATTTCAAAATAAGAATCACTGTAATGGAATTCTATGGACCATATACATGATAAATTATAAGAAACACAACTCATAACATACATATACAAATCATAATCATGCTCATTCAAGATAGAACATGTATTGAAGCTGTAGAGTAGTTATACTATACAGACAGTGATCAAAACTAGGTTTTCATAACTCCAAACTTGCCAACCCCTGTCTCCTCTTTTGCCCCTAGGCTTACAATGACTAAATAGCTTTAGAAACAAAATAGATTTGTTTTAGATCCTAAATTATTGCTAACTGATCCTAAGATCTTGCTATGAATCATCCCTCAAATCCCTCAAGCATATGACAAGGCAGATTTGGTTAAGCCCAGAATATGATCTATTCTGTATGCTGTGAAATATTTCCCCATCTACGCCAGTCGTGATTGCCACCATGCATTATTATCTTTGGACATTTCCTCCCAGTTATAAGTAGGAAGGCCCCAGTTCTGCTAATTCTTATTAAAATAGTATGGTGGTGAACCAGTTCAGGTGTTCATCCGGAACAGACTTGGGTAAACCCATGTATCCACACTATGTCGATCCACTCCAATCGGAAGATCTCCTTTCAAAACTACTTTGTTGTTTCTATCATATTCTGCCGCTTCTGAAAGTTGCAAATGTAGATGGAATTGTAGAAAAAATGAAATGTAATTGTGTTGTAACTCTCACTCTGCTTTGACACCAACTTTTCCAACTTTGCTTTGGAGAATTCAGAGAAGCGACCCCATTGACTATGATCCGATGTCTCAAAAACAAATCTCGGAGAAAACAAAATGCTGCATATGGTTCGAGCCAGGCATTCTCCTGGAAGAACTTCTGGAAAGAATCTGAATTAAGCACTTCATCTTTCTCTAAGTAGAAAATATTTTTAGCAATTGCTAGTTTTGTGGCCATGGTAGCTTCATAATCTACATCCTTCAAATTAAGGTGCTCTCTGGCTTGCTTTATTTCTTCAGGTATCTTTTGTGATAGAGCTTGTACCCTAAAATATAATGGGTGCAACGCAAATACGGAAAGAGAGTTGTATGGATAGGAATCCCACCACATCCATTCGCTTTCCAGATGGCTTAGATTTGCTTCCACTATTGTCAGAATTAGTCTTCTCCTTTGGCGGCTTCCTCACAGTTGGGAGATCATTTATCATACTAAAAAGATGCTTCCTCTCATTTCGGTTAAACCAAGCACCATGGTAGAAAGCAACAGCAAGAAACCAAGCATCACTATGCACATCAACCAAGGAAAGCCAATCTTTTCGTTGCATGCCATCTCTTGCAAAATTGATTCCTAGAGCTAGTTTTGGAAGCTCTGGTGGGACTTCTTCAGCAGGCAAGTTAACTTCCCATGATCCATTGGCATATCCATATAGGCACAAATTCTCTTTCTCTGGATTGCAAAGTGAGTAAAATATTTCGACCTCAGTGGTAAGAGAACGGACGATGGCAGTTCGACAGCTTCTGTAGTCTCTAAACACCTCTTCAATAGTGTGAGGGTTTGAAGAAATTGAGGTAGCGGTATTCATGGAAAGCACCCCCGCTTAACATGAACATTTAATGGGGAAGATGAGATCCTTCAGTTTTGCTTTGATATTATGTATCTACAAATTTTTATGAATCCCGATCTGTAAATATTTCCCAACGACCCACGTGCTCTGTTTGCAACGAAGATGAGCATTCATTTATATTTATCAGTCCTTGCGAGTGCCAACAGGTAGAATCATAAACTCCTGCTTTTCCAGTTTATTTCCTATGCTTTAGAGGGGATATAAATTAAACCTTCAGGTGCCTTTTCTCATAACAAAGAGAACCCATAAAGAAGTTTTCTTGTTAAGTTCACTTGCCCCACACTCTGTTTTTTATAGCTTTTTCAAAATAAAAATTGTCAGCTTCTCCCTCATCTCTACATCAGAAATGTACCCACATGCAGCCAACAATTTAGATCCCTTTCCTAGATCAGTCCTTTGCTGAATAATTCAGCTAGGATATATAAATAATAAATACACCAAAAGATCATCATCTTTCCTCGTCACTCTCAGAGCTTCCATATATACAATGCAAATAGTGGTTCATTTTAGAAAGAGAAAGTCCTAGAAACCGATGCCCTCCTTCTAGGTATGGATCAATATTTACAAAAGGTCATCCCAGATTCTCAGCTGCTTGACATTCTTCCATTCTATATTCTCATGGAGAATACATGGGATGCAATCAAAACAAATTGATCAAAACACACAAATTGTAAACTTTTCTTCCACATGAGTGCCATCATGATTACTTTTCTATCTGATCTTGGTATCCAAATTGAAACTTGAGTGATCACTTTAACATCTGGATGCTGCCAGAAACTGAAATTTTGTTGTAGCAGATCTGATGATAACAGTGTGTTTTACCTGACAATGTAGATTTACTTCATGTGGATCTTTGAATATTTTCTGATATTTATCGAGAATATGGTCTATCTGTTGCCATTGTCGAGATCTTCACTTGTCGGTGAGTCGACTTGTTACTATAGTATTTCTAGAATTCTGATCTTTATCATAATCAATGCAAAAATTTTAGCATGGTTTATAAGCTTCTTTGTTTCTTTATCATATATCATAACAACCATTGATGTGGGTTGTCGCTTTGTTATGCCATACCATTAGTTTTGAATTTTGACAATCACCTTTTGTGGTTGTGACTGATATGTATGTGTTGATCCCACAAGTAAGATTTCCCAAATAGGGCGCCGACTATGGAAAGCAGTGCCATGCCACAAAGTACTTCATATTCAAAAGGATTAATGAAGTAGGTGAGCCTATATTGGTGAGTGATTCGTAGTTACTTTCCATCCTTCATCCATATGATATTGTAAGGTTGAGGATGTGGAGTGGTGATAAGACCTAATTTCTTCACAAGATCTTCAAAAACAAAGTTCTTATTGTTACCATTATCCAAAATCAGATGTAATGGATTTTTCTGAACCCATATATGTGTATGGAACATGCATTCTTATAATTCCTCATCAACGATAGTCAAGGCTATCAGAGTGTTCGATGTCAAAGACAAGAAGGTCGATGATTTTGGGTCAAATTCTACCATGGTTTTGTCAGACAAGTTGGAGGTCGACAAGTTTTCCAAAAATTTCTTTCGAGCTTTGCATTCTGACATATCATGCTCGGATGAATTGTGATAATCACACCATTTCTAGGTAGGAGTCTATTTGTTGTGATCCTTCTTTTCTTTTTTAAAATGCTTCTTATGATAATATGACTTTGGCAGAATCAGCTGAGAAGGGTGATTTGACTTATCGGAGTCAGAGGATGACTTCTTCTCAGATGTTTGACCTATTGGCTTGTTCCTGAAACATGCTTTTCATTTTTCTTTAGCTTAAATCTTGTTTTCATAATGAAATGAATCCGCAAGATTACTGATAGTCAGGAAATCCATTTCTTACTGAATGTATGAGGATAAACCACTGACATACTTCAGTACAATCAAATTATCTTCGTCTTGGACACCAAGTCTAGCCATGAGTCAATAAAAATTGTCGGTATAACTATGCATGGGCCGGTCTTTCCATTTCCTTAGTTGCTGCCACTTCTTATACTACTGTTCAAGATACTTGGGAGGGAAGAATTCCTTTCATACGTACTCGAGAAATTTTACCCATGTGTCTATGGGGTCACCTTCTTTTTCCATATTTGTTGATAAATTCTCCCATCAACAATGTACGAAGGTTAACATATTCAAGGATGCAATGGTGATATTTTCCGCTTCGGAGATTTGATTCATGGAATAGTAAGATTCTAGTTGTTGTACCCAATTTTCGATGGATTCTGCGTCAATATTTCCTTCAAGATTTGGTATGACCAGATTCATTTGCACTTTGAATGGGATGATTTTATCAGAGTGGGGTCTTGTAGAGGATTCTCTGGATGTTAAAGAGAATCTCATGAGAATCTCATTAAATTGGGTGAACATTTTGGTTCATTGGTGATCCAATTCTTTTTCTATGAGTTTTTATGTCTCATGAGTTGCATTTCTATTGTCTGGTTCTTCAGTCATCTTTTTTAATGTCAAATATAGTGTTTTCTTATGTTGCTAAGTTTGAGAGCATGTTTGAAAAGGAATAAGTTAAATAACTTTGATGGAAGTGCTTATGTAACTCAATCTATAAACAAGATCAAGCTATGATACCAATGATCCAGGTCATGCCTAGGTGCATGCTGGGGAGAACATTTCGAATGAAGAAGTTGAGCACTGTTATGGGGAAAGATTAAAAGAATAAGTAAAGAAGGAAATATACTAGATCGAAAGAAAGTATGTGCATAGAAAATATGCAAGAATTCGAACCAATTTCTATTATTACTTCATCTCCATGAAGGTTGATTGTTTGTTACAATAGTGTACATGTTTATATATAATGTTAATATTCTTAGGTGGCTACATGCTACGTTAAGTTACAAGAAATTATAACGGTTCAAAATTTCAATGGTCGCAGACATTTGGAAGACAGAGACAATCTATCGATGTTTGACAATCGTAGGTTCTGACAAGGAATTCAAAGATCTTGTATGTCAAGTGCGAAACCTGTCGAGGTTATCAAAGTTAGTTCTGTCGAGGTTCATAATTGTTGAGTTTGATACTGAACCAGTCGAAGTAGTCAAAGTGGTAGAATTTTTTGAAGCTTAGAAACATCCAACTGTCGAGTGGATCAATATTTTAAGGGAGTTGTAACTCCTCCCCCCAACCAAATATATGCATGACCCCATTTTAGACAAATAACTTAGTAAGTCATGATCAGTCCTCTCGTACTTATCAAATTCTAATGAAGGGTGCTTATGTACCTTTATTACCTGAAGAGAGATGCACGGGGTTCAATGGTCCGGTTAATTATGGTAGTAATATGTCCGAAGGATCCCACTCGCTCTGCTGATGATGTATACTATACTGATATGTATTTCCTTTCTAGGATGACAGTCTTAAATGGTTTGTCAGGGTGGATTCAAATATAGGTAATATTTGATGTGACCCTGGATGGCTACTGAAATTGAATCTGTGATGGAACGAATCAATACTACATGTTATGTCGATCCTGGATGTTTCTACACCATGTGCTGGAGACGGTAATGATGTTGGGCCCCTATAGTTAGTAAAGGTTCCTCCACATGGAGGAAAGAGTTATGCGATAAGAAAATTAATTATAAAGTGACAGGTTGGAGTTTCCGCAAGGTAACATAAAGGAATTATGTAACATGATGGAAAGGATTGTTGTAGTGCAACAAAAAATGGTTATGTGATATTGCAGAGAAGGATTCTATAGTGGAATGGAAAGGGTTTATGGAACATTTTAGGAAAGGTTTCTATAATGGAACATAAAGGGATTATGCAGTGTTACAGATGGAGTAACATATGAAGTTTTTGTAAATGGTTTTGGAAATTCATATAGTTTTAGGGGAAGGGACATCAATGATCAGATAAGAATACGAGGGACGGGACTGAAAAGGGATGGAAAGGGATAAAGGAGAATAAGGTGTAGGTAGTGTTTTATTATAGGAAAAAAATATTTCTTGTAGAATATCCCTACTATGAAAATTAATCCCAATCTTATATCAATTGAACTCACAAAATATTTCTTGAAAAACACGCATAGCTACGCTCAAATTGGAGATTGAAATTGGTACAAAACACAAACTTGCATTGCATAAGTTTACATCATCCAACCTTATAAAGTAATAGTCTTTATAAATATATAATTAAATTAGATAATTGGATTCCTAAGGAGGAAAGTTGAATCCTCACAAAAGAAGGCTTACTGAAAGTAAAAATCCCCCCCGTAGGTGGATAAAACACTTTCCAAACCAGTCAAAGAGTTGAATAATTGGATGAATGAAGTGTATCAGCTGATAAATGATGGAAAGTGAATATACTCATGATTTTAGGAGAGAAAAATATGGAGGATGAGTTGTGCAAAAAACAAGGTAGTTTCCATGTGACTACCTTTCACTCTTTTACTTAAAAGTAGTCAAGCTTCGGATAAGGAAGAAATGCACACTTACTAAACTCGCCAGTTTGCAGAGTTTTCAAAATCTAATGAAAAATATTATGAAGGTTCTCCTGGAGGTACTTTAGGCAATTTTTGGCCAAATGGTGCAAGTGGATACCAACTAGTTAGAGTAGTACCTACGAAATTAATCAAAATGATTAATTATTTTATCCTAATTATGGGAATGGGGTTTTGGTTATTCCAACACCCCCTCTTAATCCTGAATTATGTGAAATATCAAGAATAAATCATATATATAGGGCCTATAAACAAGGCTTAGTCACACTTTACATACTTCTTGTCCATACAAAACAAGGGAAGAGGAAAAACCACAAAGGGGGAAATCCCCCCTTAAACATGGACATAATTTTTTTTTTGTGAAATATTGACTTCAATCAGTATTCACCACATGATCATCTATCCCAAGTAGTTATTTGATATTGCTGAAGGTATTCTTAGAGAATTATTCGGTGAATATATCTGCAACTTTCTCAGATGATGCGTAGTAGTGCAGAGCAATGATCCCATCATGCACAACTCCTTTGATGTAGTGCATATGGATTTATATGTGTTTGGTTCACTGAATTTGTAATGGGTCTGTTGATATTTGAATAGTAATTTGGTTGTCACAATAAATTATTGTGGAACTATCAGATTCGATCCTGAACTCTCCAAGTATTCTCTGCAACCACAAACATTGAGTAGTTTCATTCACATCTTTTCTGTATTATGCCTTTGTGGAAGAAAGTGCAATGGCACTTTTATTTTTACTTGAAAAAATAATTGGTCCATATACAAGAATAAACACATATCCATAAGTTGATTTTTTATTAGTGTTATCACCTTCCCAATCAGAGTCAGTAAAATTAACTAACTCTAGGTCATATTTTGCAACATAGTGAATCCCATGAATCTTTGTTCATTGCACAAAGTACAAGATTCTCTTTGCTTACCTCCAATGGATGTCATGTGTTTGATCCATGTTTCTATATTCCACACTCACTGTATAAGAAATATCAGGTTGAGTGTGAGTCAAATAGAGCATACAGCCAACTAGCCGCCTATATAGTGTGTTGTTTACCAAAGGAGTTGAATTCGCTTATTCAAGCTTAACTCCTGAAAGGAAACGAGTATTGATTGGATTGAAATCCTTAATGTTGAACATGATTATCATGTATGAAGCATAACTGGACTGATGTACTTTGATTCCAATATCTAATTGAGAAACCTCAAGCCCCAAAAATTGGCTTAAGAGTCCCAAATCAGTCATGGAGAAGGCATGGTTCAGCGCATCCTTCAAGGAGATAATTTATTTCATGGAACTTCCGGTGATAAGAAGGTAATACACATACAAAAACTAGTTATGATTGAACCATTAATCACCTTCAAATATAAATTTTGATCATACTTTCATCTACTAAAGTTCATTGATAGCAGAAAACCATCAATCTTGGCATACCAAGCTCTGGGAGCTTGTTTTAGCCAATATAGCGATTTCTTAAACCTGCACATAAGAGATGGATTAGTAACAAAACCTTCAAGATGCTGCATATATATATCTTCTATGATATCTCCATGTAAATATTGTTGACAGGGGTTTTGGGACAAGCCATCTGTGCAACATCGTGGATGCTGTACAAGAGCAAAAGACACCGTGAAAGGGAGTTTGGCGCGCAAGGCGGAGAATAGAATATTTTGTAAATTTTGTGTCACATTTTTGTACTTTGGACCATATTTTGTGGATATTGGTCATGATTTTGTAGAATCAGTTAAGAGTTAGTTAGGAATTCATCCAAGTGGACCTTGAATGTAAAGGCGTAAGCTTATAAATAGAACTAGAATTGCAAGTGTCAAATATATTTTGAAGAGTAAGAAGGTGGAAATTAGAGAACACTTGGTAATTTGTGAACTATTTTGAAGAACCTGTTGTTTTGTGCAGAAGTAATATGACAAGGAGGAATTTGATCTGAATCACTGTGTTTTTCTATGTTTTACTGTTTATTGTTGTCTGCGAGCCAATGATGAATGTCAAGCGAAACTGTGATATGGATCTATGATGCAATGTTTCCTTGTCTTAAATAATGTCATTTTTTTAGATCTATTTTTCATAGTAGTATGTTAACTACCATTGTGATTTAATGATGTGATCTGTTTAAGGGTAATGATGAATGATTCTGTGAATTCTAATGAGTAATCAAATTTGTTCATGTTGCGCATAGTTGAGTAAATAAGTAGATACATATATTCATCTCCTATTCTATAGAAACTTGGTTTCGACAAATCTCCCTCAAACAACTTGGGTGAGACCTCATCTGCTCTGTGGGTGTTGCTGGACAGGGTAAAACCCATCTAGGTTGGTGTTCAGGGAGATCGCGGTAGGTTGAGGTTCGACAAAGTGGAACCCCTGTCGAATAGGTTTTGTTAGCTGAGTTTGTGTCAACAAATTGTTTTTTTGCTAGGAACTTGTTGCGACTGAGAGGAGGATATGTGGCATCTGACAAGACTAGAAATTCAAGATTGGTTCGATCAGAAGCTATGAGAATTTGCTAAAGCAGAAAATAAGAACCCTAGATTAATGACATATAAGTGGTTGGCAAGGTACATACATGACATTCCACATGAGTACTTTTTCTCTGACTTTCCTATTGGGATAACTGGGCAGACCCGGGTTCTACCTTTAACTTCGCACCAACAAAAGACCCACAGTGTTGGCCCTTTCGGCAGCAGCCTGCGAACAGGCTACAGTCTCACCCGAAACAGCTATGGGGTGCTGCAGAATCAGGTTTCTGCAAGCAGAAGAGAGAATCTTACTATACCTTTAGTCTTTAACTATTAATAATCACTTAACACAATGCTTCTATTATCAAATATTTAGGTTCACGGTTAGATAAACAAATAGTTACTTGCACAGCCCTTATCTGGGAATTCACAGCGAAGCTAGTTATTAACAACAATATTACTTTATCAGTTATTTACTTAGCAGTGCATAAAATATAATAACAAATCAACACAAATGAACCAAAACACCAGATGTAACGTGGTTCACCCCCAGTGTAGGGGTTACGTCCACAGAATTGCGTTTTATTCAACTCTTTACAACTAAAACGACAGTTCTGATCTACGCACTCAGCTGCAGATCCTTTCAGTCCTCAAAGCTGTGCACATAGCAGCAGGCCTCTGTGCACATAGCTGTAGATCTTCCTTTTCACAAAAAACCCCTCTATGCACACAGCTGCAGAGGTCGTCCACGCACACAGCTGGGACTTAACCTTCTTACAAAAACCCTTATACAATCTCTTATCTTCGCATTACAATAGCTTCGTAACATAATCATTACATTAGAGGAATTTTGGGGTCTAAAATGGGCCTCTTAAGGAAAATAATAAAATAATAGTTAAAATAATAAAATAATATTGATTAATTTTGGAGGAAGAAAGAAAAAAACTACTTTTTGTGTTCGTATTTTCGGCATATCTCCCTGTGTTTTTACTCAAATTTCGATCGGGAGAGCTCGTTGGATGTGGAATTTGATTCTGCATCCAATGAGTACCCACACTGCATACTTTTGATGGACCCCGCTACCCCAAAAACAAGAAATACCTGAAAAAATGTGATGATGATGTCATCATCACATTTTTCATGTATTTCTTGTTTTTGGGGTAGTAGGTTTCATTAAAAGTATGCAGTGTGGGTACTCGTTGGATCTGGAATCAAATTTCGCATCCAACGAGCTCTCCCAATCGAAATTTGAGTAAAAACACAATGAGATATGTCGAAAATATGAACACAAAAGTATTTTTTTTTAATGACAAATATGTCAATTCAACCATTATGGTTGACTTATTTTATTGAAATTCTATTGGTTCTTGAATTCCAACTCACAAAAACTTATTTTGGCACGTTTTCTTATAAGGCCCATTTTAGACCCCAATTTTCCTCTAATGAAAGAACTAACCCTACTTCTTTACATAAGTGCCTATTTATATAGCACACTGTTACAATACCATGGACTTAAACCATGGGCGCCCAAAACCCTAACCCTGGATTTACACCAAGGGTTAATTACAAAAAGGGGTTTTGACCCACCCGCGACACCCCTAAGACTATTTTGGGTCGTAACTCCGCTTACACTTCCACAAAAACCACGGAGTTACCAAAAGAGCCCCAACAGGCCCCTAAGAATCACTTGTGGCCCGTCCTGGGGCACTCTGTGACTCTTTTGGTGGGAGAATCTTGCTAGTGATATGTAGTGTGCAGTGTGCTGAAGCCATTCATATGGTCGTTGACTATTTGTGCATTTCCTTTGGACTTTTTATGCTGGTAAAAACCTTTTGAATATGTCAGCAGCGCCCTCTTTCAATCTGCTTGCCGAGCACTTGACCATCCACAAATTCGGGTCCCCTTAGAATTACGTGTCAAGGTGCATGAGACAAACAGCCGCCCTATTTCTGCTAACCCAGGAGGCTACAGCTTGGGATGTTGCAAAATTTTCCCTTGCAGACCGGGGCTTTTCTTTGTGCGACGTAGAGCGCACTTCTACCTTTCTTCGGATCTCTTAGAGCGAACTTCTTCCTTTCTTTGTGCCATGGTTAGGCATGTCTGCTCCGGTAGATTGTTCAGAAGGTTCTACAGACTTCTCTCTCTAACCGCTCGTAACATCTTCTGGGCTTTACAGTCATTTGACATGGTCTGAACTGCAGAACTATAGACGGCAAACTGTGGGAGATGGATGTCTTTTTAAGGACTCTGGCAATCAGGATTTGTGATAGTGGGTCATGATGGATAGCGGATCTAACCCAAGTGTCATGGAAATCATACATGCACCGCTAGATTTCGTAAAATCTCATCATTGAGGACAGTCAATGTAGAGCACGTGCCAGTGCCGCCAAATCTGATCTTCCCGGGTAGTCATAATTTTAATCTGCGACTCAACTTTTAGCTGCGCCATGCTAAGTACCTTCGGCTTTACATGTGACACACGACCCGAGACCTTTTGACAGCTTAATTATAGTCTAGTACCCACTTTCAACTGTTCTTGGTACTTAGACTCTTCTTTCTTGTATTATTTATAATTAGGGGGTCCTGGTTTGTCCCTGTACTTCTTCAACCGACTTCCGTTCACCATGGAAGGCAAAGTTTCTCCGTTTAATTTGGCTAACTGGACTGTGCCACCATCACTAAATTTCTGAACTATGTAAGGTCCTTTCCAATGGGTCTTAAACTTTCCGAGGAACTTCATGAATTTGCTATCATACAAGAGTACACGATCACCACTCTGGAATTGCTTCTTTTTTATATGCCTGTCATGCCATGCTTTTTCTCTAGCCTTCTGCACTTGCTACTGGAACCCTGCAATGAATCTGTCTTCTTCTAGTTCTGTTATCTGGGCTAGCCTTTTATTCAACATACCTGGGTCATCCATCTCTGTGAAAGCAGCTATTCTGAGACTAGGAACAATATACTCCATTGGCATAACTGCTTCTTGCCCATAAACCAGCCTAAAAGGTGTGTGACCTGTTAACTTCTTGCAAGTGATTCTATAAACCCATAACACTGCCGGGATTCTGAGATCCCAATCATTTCTATTAATATTACAAACCTTGGTCAGAGCCTGCTCAAGAATCTTATTGAAGGCTTCCACAGTTCCATTTTCTTGAGGATGGTATGCAGTACTCTTTTGGTGATATACCTGAAATTCTTCAGTCAATGCTTCAATAGTTTTATTCAAAAAGTGTGACCCTTGGTCACTCATAAGAATTCTAGGACATCCAAACCTTGTTTAGATATTGTCGAAGATGAACTTTGCATCTGTAGTAGCGCTACAATCCTTGACTAGTTGAGCTTCATCCCAACGAGTAAGGTATTCAGTTGCTGTAATAATATACCTTGATCCTGATTTCTTTGCAGGGGGGTTTATGGGTCCAACAAAATCAATAGCCCATTTGTCAAAATCCTGTAAAGTTACCTGCGAAACGAGGGGCATCTCATCCCTCCTGGATGGTTTTCCTGTCCTTTGACAGATATCACAACTGTGGTAGTACTCCCTAGCATCCTTATGAAGTGTAGGCCACCACAAGCCAGCTGCCAAAATCTTCTGCGCTGTAGCTTTCCTTGCATAATGACCTCCTGCTGCTCTAGAATGTGCTTCAGCTAAGATCAATGGTTTTTCATGCTCGAGGACACATCTGCGCAGTATTTCATCTGGTCCCATCTTGTATAGTTGTCCTGCTATTAAAGTAAAATCAGCAGCTCGAACCACAACTGCTTCTTCTACTGAGTTGTCATCTCCGACAGTGCGTATCCTGTAGCCAAATACTGAACAATATCCTGAAAGTAATCATCAACCATCTGGATGGTACATAACTGGGCATCAGGAAGACCTTCATCCAAGCTAGTGGGCTCTTCCCCTGACTCAAGCCTCGACAGATGGTCAGGTCCCAGGTTAAGTCTTCCTGGCTTAACTATGATCTCAAAGTCATACTCCTGAAACAAGATGAGCCATCTACATATCCTTCCACCTAGCATAGGTTTGTTAACCAAATATTTCAAAGCAGAGTGGTCAGTGAACATCTTAAAATGAGATCCTAACAGATAATGTCGGAACTTTTGCAAAGCATATACCATGGCTAAACCTTCCCTTTCTGTCGTGGTATAGTTCTTCTCTGCTGTTGACAGTTTGTGACTTGCAAAGGCAATAGGGTGATCAATGTTACTTGCACCTGTCTGAGCCAATACTATACCCAGAGCGATGGAGGATGCATCGACATGCACATGAAACTCCTTATTCCAATCAGGAAATACTAAAATAGGGGTAGTCACCATATTCTCTTTTAAAATTTCCAAACTTGCTTGACATTCAGGTGTCCATTCAAACTTAATCTCTTTCTTCAGCTGTTTCTCCATCAAGGCTGTGATCTGGGCATATGCTTTAATAAATTTCCTGTAGTATCCAATGTGACCAAGGGTAGTGCAAAGTTGCTTAACAGACTTCGGAGGAGGCAAATTCACAATGATTGCTATCTTCGCAGGGTCTACCATCAATCCTTTCTTACAAACAATATGACCTAGAAAAATTCCAAAGGGTGCACAAAAGATACACTTTTTCAAATTCAAGGAGATCTGGTGCTGTCTACACTTGTCCAGCATAAGTCTTAAACTAGCAATGTGATATTTTAGTAACCTGAAGATAGTCCAATCATCAAAATAAACTTCTAAGAATTTATTTATAAATTATTTAAATGCACAGATGACTACTCGAGAAAACATAGCAGGTGCATTCTTCAATCCGAAGGGCATAACTGTATACTGAAAGGATCCCATTTCTATAGCAAAAGTTGTCTTATGTCGGTCTTCTGGAGCAATTCTGATCTGATGGTAGCCTGAAAATCCATCAATAAAAGAGTAGACTTCTTGAACTCTGACATTGTCGAGGACTTCATCTGTAAAAGGAGTGGGAAAGGGATCGTGCAGACATGCATCGTTCAGCTTCCTCAGATCGACACAGATTCGGATTTCACCCTTAGTCTTCTTTTCTTGTACTACCATCGAACTGACCCATTCAGACTCTTCGATAGGCTCTATAATTCCTGTGGAAAGCATCTTATCGAGCTCCAGTCTAAATTTTTCTTTATACTTAGGGTTTATCCTATAGGGACGCTGTTTCACAGGCCTCGCATCAGGTTTCAGAGGGATCTTTATTACCCCTATATCACCAAGGATACCTTTCATCTCGGAAAACTTCATCGGAAATAGGTCCTGATATTCGTGGAGAAGTTGGGTCACTTTGCTCACCATTTCATCATCCCAATAATCTCCAATTGTAACATACTTGGGATTTTCCTCTGACCCAATGTTTATGGTCCGCGTCTTCAGAGGCTGAGTCACTTCAGGTGCTTCGACCACTGGTCCGTGTACTTCACAGTTTCCTTCTGACTCAGGAATGTTAATGTTACATGGATCGTCATCCTTGTCAATTACGAGGTTGTAACATTCAACTGCATTAGCTTCTTATGCTTCCCAATCTGTTTGGTATTCCCCTATTTCTTGGTCATCAAATATTTTAGTATGGATCAATCTAACAGCTGCATCTAAAGCAGGAAAAACTTCGTTAATAGAAAATGTAAGCATAAAACTATCAACAAGATCATCCCAACTTACAGTACCGTGTCGGAGTTCAACCTCCGTATACCAGTTTTTTGCTATAGGTTCCAAAGTGTGCACAAACTTATGCACCCATTCCTAGTGAGGTACATGTTCCCATGCTGCATAACATTGCTTCAAATGTTCCTGAGGACTATTTTTCCCATTGAACTTGCTTCGAACCTCTTGATATTGGTCTATGAATCTGAGGCATAGAAATTTCTGGCAAGCTTCCCAACTGTGAATATACTTCTTGTGGCCATTCCACCATCTCGCTGCTGTAGCTCTTAATGTTGCTTCCAGATTCTGCATTCTCTGTGATTCTGGCACTTGTTCTGAGAACTGCGCAATAAATTTTCCTGGGTCTGTCAACCCATCATATGTAGGAAAATCTCTGGCCTGTGCGCTAAGGCATCTAAGAGATTTGGTAATTCGTGCACACCGATGGCCATGTAGCTCGTATAGTTGATTCTGCCAATTCTCTAGACCATCATCTGAATCAGACATGCAGTAGCTATCACATTGCCAATCCATTACACCTTCGGCATTAGGCTCGACATAATCTTCTTCTTTAGCTGTGATATTATAGATGTGGTCCAGAATATCCTGATCTTCCTCTCTGACTGGCTCCGTATATCTTTCTCCTTGAGAAGGATCCAATGGTAGTAGAGCTCTCAATCCCTTCCCTTCAAAAGTCATTTGTCTATTTTTAAGATTGATAACCGCATCACTATCTATTTCCCACTCAATTCCTAGCAAAGCTGGGTAGGGGTTACTGTCATCAATGATCTCAATAACTTCAAAATATGCTACAGTACTGACTCCATCTATATCCACTGGTACTCTAGGGAATCTTCCTAAAGGAAGAATCCTCTGCTGATTGGCTAATCTCAATTGGATAGGGGACCAGTCAAGGGTGGGATTTCCCATTTGTTCCCATGTCTGTTTAGTTAAAATATTGACTTCTGAACCCAGATCTAAAATAATATCCTTCATGTCATATTCTCCTATCTAAGCATGTAGTCTCATCTCTCTTCCAGTCCTTCTAATTCTACTGACAGCTTTTTCCTTACCAGGGCTTTGTTTAGGTTCACAAGAGTGAATAACTTTTTGTAATTCATTTAAGGCATTCTGATTTCTTAACAATTTAATGCAACTTTGTAAAAATGATGACAGAGTACGTACTCGGCCTTGTGAGTCTTCTTGGGATTGCAGCTGCTGATGCTGCTTGTTTGCTGCTGGCAAATCTGGATCAGCAAAGTCTTGTCTGGCTTACAAAAAAGTTTCTTTTTCTCGTTGAACATCAAATGCTGGAGTCTTCTCTACAGCCTTACGAACCCAAGCTTTGTCAGGATTCTTTGCCTGACACTGCGCATCTATCGTAGCTCCACTTCTTGTAACAACATTAACAGCTGGGATTGGTCGTGGCTCGACAGCAATCAACTGGACACTCAGACTAGGTTTGATGTTCCTTTCTTGGATTTTAGCTAGCAACTGTGGGCACTGCTCGATGACATGATCGACTGCTCTGTAGTATCAGCATGTCGTGGTTGGGTTTTGACAATCTCGAGCTAGATGCCCTACCTGATTGTAGTTATAGAAAATAACTTGACCTCGACCTCCTCCAGGAATACCACGACCACGGCCTCTAAAAGTACCTCGACCACCTCGGTAACCATATCCATCATTTCCTTGTGCATCCGAGTAGATCCTATAAGTGTCATAGGTCCGCTCCCTCATAAGGTCGAAGCTGTGACATTCATCTTCATTGTGGCCTACTAACTTACAGAATTTACAGTAAGGGTTCTTCGGGACTTGAACATACCTCTGTAACAGATAGCAATCTTTCAGTCGATGTTGGCCAGTAGTTGGATAGATCTCACAGTACAGAACACTAAGATTCAGTGGGTTTGGTGCGCCAGTATTCAGATAGTTTCTCAACGTCGGACACTGGTCCTTATCATGGCCTTCTATTCGACAACGTATACACCATACCTCTTCGTGGTTATATTTCCCTTTTTTCATGTCTTGAAGCTCTAAATCCATCTCCGCGAGCTATGCTTGAATTTGAGCTATGCCAGAATTATCTTTGACAGGTGCAGTTTCAAGCTTTATGGCAATCTCTAAGGCCTCTTGCTGATCAGCAACCTTCTGTTGCATGAGTGGAGCTCTGATGTGAGGTAATAATGCTGCAATAAACCACTCCTTATGTTTTTCTGGTCCAATCGTGAAGCTAACTTGGTCAAGCAGAACTTTGAATCTCTGATCAAATTCCCACACAGATTCACCTCGCCGCTGCTAAATCTCTTTTAACTCAGTGATGCACTGCGACTCTGATTTAGGTTTCTTAAATTCTTGGATCAGTGCTGCTTTGATGTCAGCCAAGATAGGATTCTGCGTTCTAGCAAACTTCATAAACCAAGTTAGGGATCAGTCTCTGAAAGAAGTGATCAGCTGCGCTCGTCGAATAGCTATGTCCGTAATGTTCTTCGCGGTCCACACAGCTTCGCATAGAAACCAGAATTGTTCTGGATCTTCCGACCCAATTCCTTTAAAAACCGGTAGTTTGATGTCATCATGAACATGGGCCATCTGGGATCTAGGGGGGGAGGAAGGGTTTGAACTAGTTGGGGATGACTGACCTGCGACAAGGATACTCGGGCTAGGGTTACTTTCAGACTGCGACAGGTTCTCGGGGATAATAGGTCTCTGCTGTGGGGTTATCGGAGGGTTTCTAATAGAGGGGGCTTTGGCAGACTCAGAGGCTTTAGATCTTAAAGGGGTATACTCAGTAGAGGGGCCGAGATCTCTCTTATATCATTTTCCGCTTCGCAGCAAACCACTTTGCTCGTCGAAGTCCCATTCACTTCCAATCATAGGTTAGCAATACTAGATCTAACATTCTGATTCTATAAGCAAGATTCCTTTTTCAGCCAATAGTATTTTAATATTCAAAATAAATAGGTTCAAGTACTTACCCCTTGGTCCTTTGAAAAATTGTCGTTCAGCTTCGCTAAAGGAGGTACTTGTGTCAATGGCGAACTCCGTCACAAATGCTTCGAGAGTTCGCGCAGTCCAGAAATCCACGGCTCGCGAGATCACGTTGTTCACTCTTTTCAAGATAGCGATTCTTGCGGGGGTCCAGGGAGGAAACTGGTTTTCTTGGAAGTTCGTCCTCCTTACTATTAACCTGGATAACCATTGGTGCAACTCTATGTGTATAGTACCAAAGAAAATTTCATGAACATCGAAAAAGATGTACCTTTACAAAAGAAAATTCCACGCTACGACGGGGATCTTTATTTTCCTGTTCTGCAAACTTCACATAGGTCGCTTCGATCCAATCACCAATTTCTTTTACAGAGGGTCACCAAAACATATCCCTCGAGGTACGACGTAGATCCCTCTTCAACAGATACTGAGTTCAACCAGAAACGGAACCAATTTGTTGGGCTAACTGGGTAGACCCGGGTTTTACCTTTAACTTTGCACCAACAAAAGACCCACAGTGTTGGCCCTTTCGGCAGCAGCCTGCGAACAGGCTATAGTCTCACCCGAAACAGCTATGGGGTGCCATAGAATCAGGTTTCTACAAGCAGAAGAGAGAATCTTACTGTACCTTTAGTCTTTAACTATTAATAATCACTTAACACAATGCTTCTATTCTCAAATATGTAGCTTCGCGGTTAGATAAACAAATAGTTACTTGCACAACCCTTATCTGGGAATTCACAGCGAACCTAGTTATTAATAGCAATCTTACTTTATCAATTATTTACTTAGCAGTGCATAAAATATAATAACAAATCAACACAAATGAACCACAACAC
This sequence comes from Pseudotsuga menziesii, assembly GCA_001517045.1. Classification (NCBI taxonomy): domain Eukaryota; kingdom Viridiplantae; phylum Streptophyta; class Pinopsida; order Pinales; family Pinaceae; genus Pseudotsuga; species Pseudotsuga menziesii. The sequence goes on from LPNX010267121.1 coordinate 202,878, forward strand.
CAGATGTAACGTGTTTCACCCCCAATGTAGGGGTTATGTCCACAGAAATGCATTTTCTTCAACTCTTTACAACTAAAATGATAGTTTTGATCTGTGCACTCAGCTGCAGATCCTTTCAGTCCTCAAAGTCATGCACACAGTAGCAGGCCTCTGCACACACAGCTGCAGATATTCCTTTTCACCAAAAACCCCTCTACGCACACAGCTGCAGAGGTCATCCACGCACACAGCTGGGACTTAACCTTCTTACAAAAACCCTTATACAATCTCTTATCTTCGCATTACAATAGCTTTGTAAGATAATCATTAAAGACCTAACCCTACTTATTTACATAAGTGCCTATTTATATCGCACACTATTACAATACCATGGACTTAAACCATGGGCGCCCAAAACCCTAACCCTGGATTTACACCAAGGGTTAATTACAAAAAGGGGTTTCGACCCACCCACGACACCCCTAATACTATTTTGGGTCGTAACTCTGCTTACACTTCCGCAAAAACCGGAGTTACCAAAACTAAGGACCATTAGGGTCGGAGCCCCAACATTTCCCATCATAATGTATGAGTGGTTGGAGCGATTTACCTATCGCAAGAAAATTTTCCAAGGAGGTGAGCCAACATCCTGGACCCTTGAATTGATCTAGGAGTTGCAGGAGACTGAAAACAGGGCATCATGGGCTGTTGACGTCTTTTTGGATAGTATCTTAGAATCACTGTGTTCGTGGTCGATACTACCAAATCCTACAATGAATCATAAAGGGAAATATTCAACGCACCAAGAGGTAGATTCTTATTCTCCCTGCAATTGTAAATTAAGATGCTTGTCTGTAAAAAAGGCATATTGAAGATGCACCTCGAGTAGTAGACCTCTGGTGTGCAGCTATTGTGGATACCACGACAAAAGGGGGGAGATGAATGGAAGGATAAGGAGTATATGGGTACAAGTTTCGATGAGACTGTGAGAAAATCCGATGAAGAAAGTGGTCTTACAAGGGGAGGAGAAAGGTTTCTACAAGAGAAGAGGCATAGGACAGGGGAAGGTCCTGCTGTGATCAAAACACAAGACTGTGAAGGAATTCCACACGAGATGAAGTGATCCTATAGTGACGAAGAGGACAATCAAAATATTCCTTGGAGAGAAGTAAGATCAACCCCTAGCAGCAACGTACCCAATCCTCCATGCATTACTCCATGTTCAGGAAGAAACACAAGTTCCATTTCGACTTTCCCAATGTGCTAGCAAAATTCTAGTAGTAGATCAACGTTTGTAGGAAGAAGGCCCAGGATGGTGGGAGATGACATGAAGTTACCGTTGTTCCATGGGAATGGGACAGATGCTCCCGAGCAGTATCATATTCTATGTGAGGCAGTATGGACTATCATGAAATCTACGGATGATGATTTCAAGAAGGGCCAATTGGTGACCACTGTTCGAGGTCATGTGCTGGATTGGTACATGAAGTTTGCACAAGTTCCTATGGGTATCCCTGTAAATACATTGGCGAAAATTAGGAAAGGACTCATTGAAGAATTTAGAAAACTGAAGTTTGAAACATAGTACATTACATAGTTGAGGGAGATTAAGCAATTTCCTAATGAAACTGTATGGGATTTTGACCAAAGATTCAAGACATTATGGTGAGGGTCAGTTTCGAGATGAGCGATGTCCAGCATAAAGAGTGGTTCATTGCAGTGTTGGTATCTCATATCAGATAACCATTGATGTAGCAGAATATCATGACATAGAGAGAGGTTCTAGAGATTGCAATGAAGTTGGAAGCTTCACCCATTGGAGAAAGTGTAGCTAGTATGAACTAGATTTGGGAACAGCTAGCAAACTTGACACTTCAGCTCCAAGATATAAATAAGGGTAAAGAGCATCGTGAAGACATTTGGTGTACTCGATGTCATGCATATGGACACACCAAAGATACTTGCCATTATTTATGAAATTATCTATTATCAGGAGCACCGAACCCATTGAGTTGTGGCATTGTACCATGGTGCAGCATTTGTCAAATATATGGGCATCGACATGAAGAATGTGGATACATGCATAAGATGGTGATGAAGATGACAACCTATACTGCTCATTTTGTCAATTCGTTGGGCATGAAGATGACTACTGTCACACATATGACCTACTTCAGGAAAGAACATATGACTCGTAGTATGAAAAGGGAGAAGTACAACATTTGTAGCCATATGTGGTATGCCTAACACCCCAACTGCGGTATGTAACACCAGCGCAGATGCATTTTATACCAGCATAGCCGCAATCACAGTTTGTGTTGCATCCGAAGTATAATCAGATGTCGATGGCTCCATAGCATCCTGTAGTATGTTTAGTCATCCCACTATGTCCAGCAGCATCCGAAACCTTGTTAGTTTTTAATCATTCAAGCTAGCATTATGTTAGGATCTTTAACTGAGAAAAAAAAGTACAATAATCAAACACAAGAGACAATGAACACATTGTTTTTCCTCAAGGAAACCATAAATGGAGAAAACCCCGCAACTTCCTCAGAGATAGAATTAGTACAAAAGGTAAAACCCCAAAACAATAAGATGATCTTCCTTGCCCCAGTGTCTTTTTCTTCCTCAGATATGTGCTACAATTGAGTGTGGATGAGTGTATGAAAAATAGAGAGGTCACCTTTCTATTTATACTAATTCCCGACAATACTAAAACCCTACTAGGGCCAACTTCACTAGGTGAGTATAATAACCCTAGTGCCCCGGAACTGTGGGGACTTTAACCCTTAGACAATAGGAGGGTTACCCACAATGACTTGACATGACTTGTCTACATTATAGATCTTCCCGATCAGAACATCGGGGCATGAAATGACACAAGAAAATCCTGGAATAAACATCGGGTTACAATAGATAAGAAATACAAGTGAATACATTCCGAAGTTACATGTACATCAACACTCCCTCTTAACTAGGAAGGTATTCTCTCGACATAATTTTCATCACTGGTCTTCTTCTCTGGATCTTCTCGTCATCTGCATCTTCAAGTCATCTTCATTTATGGATCTGGATCATCACTCGATCTGGATCATCACTGGACATCATCACTGGATCTGGATCATCACTCGATTTGGATCATCACTGCTGGATCTAGATCATCACTTGATTTGGATCATCACTGCTGGATTTGGATCATGTCAGAGAAATCATAACTGGATTTGGATCATAGCTCAATCTAGATCTTCTCTGGTCATAATCATATGTGCTATCTCATGATTCTTCTTGTCACAGGAAGTTCTATGGAGCCAGCCTTCTTTCATGCTGGTTGTAGGACTAGCCACCATGAAGTTCTTCTTCAACTCTTATATCTGACCTACTCATCAGAATGGCCCGCCCAACACTTACATCTGAACTACTCATCAGAAAGGAACTCCCAGCACTTACATATGACCTACTCATCAGAAAGGCATGCCCAACACTCACATCTAATCATATAGGATCAATCCTATAATCACATCAGAAAGGCCCAGCACTCACATTCACCAGCATGATAGGAAACAACTACTATCATCTATGAAAATGCTCAGCACTTACATCTGACCTACTCATTATAAAGGCATGCACTCACATCTGATCTTGTAGGAACCAATCCTACAGTCACATCAGAATGGCCCTCAGTCCCAGACTGAGCTACTTGGTAACTAACTAGGTGACTCCATTCTCCCATAGAATGGAAATTACCCTTAAATATGACCTACTCACCAGAATGGCCCAGCACTTACATTTGACCTACTCACCAGAAGGGCATGAAATCACATCTGATCTTGTAGGAACCAATCCTACAGTCACATAAGAATGGCCACCAGTCCCGGACTGAGCTACCTAGTAACTCACTAGGTGCCTCCACTCTCCCAGAGAGTGGAAGTTTCCCTTACATATGACCTATTCACTATAATGGCCAGCACTCACATCTGACATGGGAGGAACCTAATCCTTTAACCACGACAGAATGGTTCAGCCCTTATATATGACCTGCTCGTCAGAATAGCTCTCTCAGTCCTAGACTCTGTGTTCCTGGTAACTGACTAGGTACCTCCATACCAAGAATGGAATTCAACACTCATATTTGACATGGAAGGAACCAAATCCTCTCACCATGACAGAATGGCTTAGCCCTTATATTTGACCTTCTTGTTAGAATGGCTTTCGGAGTTGTCACTTCCCCTTGGAAGGGACCTCAATCTGGAGAACACCAAGCTTCTCCCTAAAGTACTCAAACTTCACTCTGGCCAATGGCTTTGTCAACACATCAGCTATCTGATCGTCCATCGCAACATACTGGAGATTCACTACTCCCCTCTGTACCATATCCCTGATATAGTGATACTTTATCTCGATATGCTTCAACTTGTCATGGAACACTAGATTCTATGACAACTTCACACAACTTTGGTTGTCACAATGTATACAAGTAGCATCCAACTAGAGATCAAACAAATCATATAATAGATTCATCAGCCATATTGCCTCACAACTAGCTGAAAAATCTGCGACATACTTTGCTTCAGTTGTACTCAGTGCCACACAGGATTTCTTCCTACTAAACCAAGAGATCACACCTGATCCCATACTAAAGCAACACCCTGAAGTGCTCTTCCTATTAATGGCACTGCCTGCCCAATCTGAATCAACATAACCTTCCAGGTTAATCTTCTGATTCACATCGTACTTGAGCCCATAATCAATTGTACCCCTTAGGTACCTCAGAATATGCTTTGCAGCAATCAAGTGAACATTTCTCAGATCTGTTAAGAATTGGCTCAAGGTGTTCACAGCAAAGAAGATGTATGATCTCATGTTTGTCAGGTACATCAAGGACCCAATCATCTGACGATACATCGTAGCATCAACTGACTCTGATTAAGCACTACTCAATAGATTCAGGTTCGATTCCATAGGTGTGGCCATAGTCTTGCATTCCATCCCAAACCTCTTTAGGATCTCTACTGCATACTTCCCTTGTCCAAGGAAGATTCCATCTGCACTCTGCCACACCTCCATACCTAGAAAATAATGCATCGTACCCAAGTCCTTCATTTCGAACTCGATAGCAAGCTTTCTCTTTGTATCAGCAATCAACCCATCCATACCTATCACAAACAGATCATCTACATACAGTAGAAGATTCACTGGGTTGCCATCTTTAACCTTGTAATAAAGGTTGGAATCTTCTTTACTCTTGGTAAAGCCCAAACTAGATAGAAAGCTGTCGATTCTTCCGTACCATGTCCTAGGTGCCTGTTTCAAACCATACAGGGCTTTCTTCAATCTGCACACATGAGACTCCTTGTCATGTGTCTCAAAACCAAGTGGTTGTTCTATATACATTTCCTCTTCCACTACACCATTCAAGAAGGCATTCTTGACATCCATTTGGTGTATCTTCCATTTCATTACTATAGCTACAGCAAGTATTGATCTGATGGAAGTGTATCTGGATACAGGTGCAAAGGTTTCTTCATAATCTATTCCTTCTTTCTAAGAGAAACCCTGAGTGACAAATATTTCCTTATGTTTTTCAATGCTACAGTCTATAGCATGCTTGATATTATATATCCATTTCGAAGTTACAACTGACTTCCTTTTTGGTCTTGGGACAACATCCCAAACATCATTCTTCATGATCGATTGGTACTCTTCGATCATAGCATCCTTCCATTCTTTCCATTCTACCACTTCTTCATAATTGGAAGGTTGTTTATCCATTAAATCACATAGTAATGCTACATACCCGAAGCAGGATCTGGTCCTTTTTCTTTCTCTGTGATTCTCTTGTGGAGCCCCATACCTTTTCGCACCTTGGATAATTGCTCATACCCAAAGGTTTCCTCTTGTGAGGATTCTTTTCCTGAGGTGGATCTATAGGTCTTTGTGGTTCTTCAAATTCTTGATCTTCTTCTTGAGCTTCTTCATTCATGGTTGTATCATGAATTCTAAGTGCTTCTATTTCTTCAGATTCTTCAGTAGGTTTCTTTCTGGATTTGTTGTAGGCCGTGTCTTCATCAAATGTCACATCCCTACTGATATAAATATTCTTGAATCATGAGAAGTATATTCTATAAGTCTTCGAGCTTTCAGAGTATCCCACAAATATACCCTTCTTTCCTGAAGGATCTAATTTAGTCCTGTTCTCTTTTGGAATGTGTATGTACACTGGACAGCCGAATATTCTAAGATGGTTGACTTTTGGTTTCTTATTGGAGAAGACTTTTTCGGGAGTCTTGTTCTCAATTACTCTGTGTGGAGTATGGTTCTTTACATACACCACTGTTCTGGCAGCTTCCACCCAAAGGTGCATAGGAATATATTGATCATGAAGCATTGCTCTTGCAAATTCCATGATAGTTATATTCTTCCTTTCTGCAATCCCATTCTATTGTAGATTATAAGGAGTGGACAACTCCCTCTTAATCCCTGAGTCTTTGCATAGCTCTTTGAATTCATTTGAAGTGAATTTTCTTCCATTATCTAATCAAAAGGTATTGATCTTCTTTTCAGTGTGGTTCTCAATCAAGGCTTTGAATTCTTTGAACTTGCTGAATACTTCGTCTTTGTTCTTCATGAAGTAAACCCATGTCTTCCTAGAAAAGTCATCAATAAAAGAAACATAATATGCATACCCGCTTAGTGAGCTTGATGACATAGGACCACATACATTGGAGTGGATGATTTCCAATATTCCTTTTTCTTTGCTTTCACTACTTGGAAATGTCTTCTTTGTATTCTTTCCTTTCGCACATCCTTTGCAGACCCCATCATGTTTTGCTTGGATTTCTGGAAGACCTTCAACAGCTTTGTTGGAAAGAGGTAGTGCTCTGTAATGCACATGTGCAAGCCTTCTATGCCAAAGTTCATTTGGCTCTACTGTGTCATGGACCAAGGCTTGTTCTAGATGGCCCTTGAATTTGTACAATCCTCCTTCTTGTTCTCCAATCACCATCGCATCATCGATAGTCTTTCCTTTTGGCCACAAGATGACTTGACCATATATGAATGCAACTCTCATTCCTTTTGCATCTAATGCAGATATGGAGAGGAGGTTCTTCTTGAGTCATGGTACAAACAATACTTCCTTCATTGTCATAGACTTTCCAAGTTCTAACCTATAGGAGGATTCCCCACTACCTTTTATTGGATATTGGTAGTCATCTCCTCATTTCACCTTGTGAGGTGATTCATGTTATGATAGTCTCACAAAGGATTCCTTGAATCTTGTCATATGTTTTCAAGCCTCGCTATCTATCAACCAATCATTTCTTCCATGAGTAATGTTTCCTATGAGAGAGGAAATAAAAACATATTCATCCTCACTTCAAGAATCTTCACTTTCATATCTGGTTCTTTTCTTGGATGGTTCATCATCATCTGTAGCATGAGCATGATGTCTTCTTTTGTTGCTCTTTTTTTATTCCAGCTCTTAGGACAATTTCTTGCATAGTGTCCCACTTCATCACATGTATAACATCTGATTTTAGACAATCTCTTCTAGTGTTATCTTTGTGAGAGTGCTTACCTCTATAGTGATGATATCTTCTTTTGGTTGACTTGGAGTCTACCGTGAGAGCTTGATCTTCACTTCCCATCTTCTCTTCTCGAGCTGCTATCCAAGCTTCTTCTTGAGAGAACTCTTCCCATAGTCTGTTGAACTTGACTAACTTCTTTCTAGCATAGATCCCTTGAATAAAGGAGTCCCATGATCTAGGGAGACCATTCAAGGTAGTCATCACAATCTCTGCATTTTCCACTTCTTCATCTACTGCTTCCAGTCGTTCCTTGATATGAGAAACTCTTGTGAAGTAATACTGGATTGTTTTTCCATTGTGAATCTTCACATTATTTAGTTGGTTTCTCAGAGTCATCTTCCGGTTTATGTTCTTCCCTTCAAGCAATTTGGTTAGGGCATCAAACATAGCTTTAGGTGTCTTTAGGGAGGACACTAGTGGTATGAGGTGATCCTTGATAGAATCAGCAATGATCCTCTTTGCCATAACCAAATTATTCTTATGTAAGGCCTTTGCCTCATCTACCTCTGGAACTAGAACCTCCTCATTGATATAGGAGTCCAAATTATTTTCTTCCAAGACTAGGTAGATCCTATACTTCCAAGATCGGAAGTTATCAGCTCCCTCAAGATTTTCATCAAGCTTGGTATGATGAGACATCTGAACTGAGAACCTCAAATAGAAATACAAAATATTTATATCTTACCAGGTCAAGACGTCGGATATGGATTTGGAGCTGAGATCCTACAGAGCTGGTTCAGGAGAAATTTAGGGTTTTGCTTTTCCAAAGTTCTGTCCAACCAATTGCTTTGAATTTGATCCCTAACTTCGATTTTAGGGAGGATATCAATCCATGCTTGGGCTCACTAAAAAATTCCTCTTCTATGAAAAGCCCTAATTTCTGCCACTAGTGTCAGGTCCAAAACTGAAAAACCTCAGAATTGGATTCTGCTTCGACAGAAAGATGCGCCCTAGGGAGGAGAGTTATTCCAACCTTCTTCTACTGAAAATATATGGAGAGAGATCCACAAAGTAGGAAGCCCTAGTTCCTGCAGCTGCACAGTGTCTTCTTCTCAGGTTAGCTATGATACCATGTTAGTTTTTAATCATTCAAGCTAGCATTATGTTAGGATATTTAATTGAGAGAACAACAAGTACAACAATCAAACACAAGATACAATGAACACAGTGTTTTTCCTCGGGGAAACCATAAATGGAGAAAACCCTGCAACTTCCTCAGAGATAGAATCAGCACAAAAGGTAAAACCCCAAAATAGTAAGATGATCTCCTGACAACGGTAGCCTCTTTATTCCTTGCCCTAGTTTCTTTCTATTCCTCAGCTATGCACTACAACTGAGTGTGGATGAGTGTGTGATAAATAGAGAGGTCACCTATCTATTTATACTAATTCCTGACATGACTAAAACCCTACTAGGGCCGACTTCAATAGGTGAGTCTAATAACCGTAGTTCCCCAAAACTGTAGGGACTTTAACCCTTAGACAATAGGAGGGTTACCCACAATGAATTGACATTACTTGTTTACATTATAGATCTTCCCAATCAGAACATCGGGGCATGACATGACACAAGAACATCCCTAAATAAAAATTGGGTTACAATAGATAAGAAATACAAGTGAATACATTCTGAAGTTAGAATTACATCAACAATCCCCTGCAACAGAAGGTGACTCAGCTGTATTATCAGTAGCAAGGAGGATTCCATGGAGGATTTGGAGGACGAAGAGGAGGTTTTGGTCGAGGAGGAAAATGAGGTCGTGGACCTATCCAATGTTATAATTGTGGTGTATTGGGTCACTATCAGAGGGATTGTCCATAGTTACAGTGATCGTGTATGTATTGTACCGCAATTGACCACAGTGTTGAGAGCTGTCGATAGCTGATCACAAGATGGCAGGAAGGAAAGATGGAAGTTGCAGCATCAGAACCAGTTACAAAATCAAAATCAACTACAGAACCAGAATCAACTACAGAACCAGAATCAACCACAGAACTAGAATCAACTGCAGAACCAGTTGCCAAACCAAAATCAAGTGCAAAATTAGGGTGAGAACCAGATTCCAGTTCAGAACCAAAATGCAACTCGGAATGTAAAACAACCTATGAATCCACCACTGAACAAAATCAAGGGCCAATAGTTGTGACGATCTCAGTGGAACCTAGAGCGAAGGATGTCGATGTCGATGTCATCACTCACGGAGGTGCGATGAATGGAGAAGATAGACCTCATCTGCAAATTTGGTTGGTTGGGAAGAAAAAAGAACAGTTTGATATCGATGCTGAGAAGGACACATTCTTTGAAGCACACAATTTTATTGAAAGGAATCCTGGTAAGTCACCTATTTATAAAATTCCCACTACTTTTGATTCCTCATTGGAGGAAGGACCATCGCGACAATATGGTACCTTATAGAACTTATTTGAGAGCTGCTTATCGCTAGCAAGAGATCTTGATGCTCTTACCAAGATTTAGAGCTTCTTGCACTGACCGACGAAGGGATGTAAGGATTCTACAGTGAATTCATTGCATAAGAAAAATACGAGCAGAGAGATGCATGTGAACATCCAAATTGTAGACTGTGTTGATGTAATTGTAACTTTGGAATGTATTCATCTGTATTTCTTATGTATTATAACCCGATGTTTATTCTGGGATGTATTGTAATGTACTTGAGTCATGTCATACCTTGATGTTTATTCCAAGAAGTTTCTATAATGAGAAAGTCATGTCAATTCATTGTGGGTAACCCTCCTATTGGTCAAGGGTTAAAGTCCCCACAGTTGTGGGGACCTTGGGTTATTAGACTATCCTACTCAATTCGACCCTAGGTGAGTTATTGTAAGTCAGGGCAATAGTCCCCACCATTTTGTTACCCTCCTATTGGTCGGAGGAGGCAAATTCCCCACAAGTGGTGGGGCACTAGGGTTTTTAGACACTCCTAGAGATATCGACTCTAGTAAGTAATTGTTAACTGAGGCCGACATGTTGGAGTGGGTTCCAAGTGAATGGAAGAATATAAATAGAGAGTGAGAGCCTCTCTATTTATAATACTCATACACACACTCACTCATTGGGGCGCATGAGTGAGAGAGGAGAAGCTCTCTCAGTGTGAGAGAGAGACTGCTACTGTCGGGAGTGCATCTTACTGTTGTTGGTTTTACATCTTATGTTGATTCTATCTCTGAGGAAGTTGCGGGGTTTTCTCCATTTATGGTTTCCCCAATGAAAAAAACTGTGTTCATTGTCTCTTGTGTTGTGCTTATGTTTTATTTTTGTGCATGTTATTCTCTCAATAAAGATCCTAACATAATGTTAGCTTGAATGTTGAAAAACTAACATGGTATCAGAGCTAACCTGAGAAGAAAACATTGTGTAGCTATAGAAGCTAGGGATTCTTACTTTTTGGGTCTCTCTCCACAATCCATCAGCAAAAGTATGCTAGGATAACTCTCCATTGAAGGGCACATCTTTCTGTCGAAGCGGAATTCGATTCCAAGCATTTTCAATTTTTGATGCGGAAATTAGGGATTTCTACAAAAGAGAAATTTTTGAGTGAGCCTAGAATAGGATTTTTATCGTCATAAAAACCAAAGTTTAGAGACCTGGATCAAGAAATTTTGTAGGGTGAAACTCCGGGAAAGTCAAACCCTAGTTTGATCCCAAGCTAGAAAAACCCTAAATACTAAAACTGCTAAGTTTTGGTACATTCACTATATTCTGAGATTGACGAAGTTTCAGCAGCTAAAAATTGTAGGGGTGGACAATAAAATCCTGATGTACACTTTTTACAAACATCAGCCTCATATTCTGTACATTCTGGGAGATATGATCCCTCCAATTTAGGGTTCCAGCCTCTTCCAGAATTCATCCCTAAACAGGACACCTGGGGCGAATTGCAATATCTTGGGCTACAGAGGTCCAAATGGAATTATTGAAGATGTTCCAAAAAGGGAACGTAATTTTATTTCTATGGTCCAAATATCCAACTCAGAAGATGAACCAGTGACACATGGAAGTCCCTACAACTTCGTTGTTCTGAACAGTCCTGTAACAATTCACCTTGGGAAAGGGATCATAAATATCAATTGGTGAAATAAATTCTGATGAAATCTATGGTGTTGGATCAGGGACATGCGAGGTTACCTCTGTACAAAATTTTAGACATAGAAAAATAGTAATTTTGGAGATATCACAGAAACAGTAACAAGAATTTTTGCAGAAGAAATTGGAAAACTAGGGCTTCCTGTTCTGGGAGCTTCCCTCCATTGTTTTCATAAAAGGAGTACATTGGACAACTCCATTTGAAGATATATATATGTCTATCCAATCATATCTGAAATATTCCAACTTTTGAAAATTAGCGTTTCTATGACAAACCCTAGATCAACCAGCTCCGAAACCAAGACGGACACCTCAAATTGGTAAGATCTAATCCTTTGCTATTTTCATTGGAGTTTCTCATTTCAAAGTGATCTATCACATCAGCTTCATGATAGTCTTGGTTAATTTTAAAACTTCCAAGCATGGAAGTATATGATCTCTCTAAAGAAAATGAATTGGACACCTACATGAGTAGAGAGGTTCGATTTTCAGAGGGAGATGAGGCTAGAAGCCTTTCACAAGAAGAACTTGGTCAAGGCCAAGAAGATCATGGTTGATTCAGTCACGGATCAATTTGTACCACAACTGTCTTCCCTAAAGACACTGATGAGGTTTTATTCCTTGACCAAGCTATTTGAAGGGAATAAAATAGATCAGAATATGACCTTAATAAATTAGTTGAAGAATGTGAAGATCCAAAATGCAGAGACCATACAATCATACTTTACTAGGGTCTCTCAAATAAAAGAACAACTTGAAGCGGTAAAAGAAGAAATGAAGAATGTAGAAGTGGTGATAGCCACCTTGAATGGCCTCCCAGGATCATGGGATTCATTCATGCGAGGAATGTGTGCCAGAAGGAAGTGATCACTTTTAGTAGACTTTGGGAAGAATAAGAAGCTCTACCCATAAGAAGAGAAGAGAAGATGGAAGCAACTGAAGATAAAGCTCTCACCTTCCAAAGAAGATCCCTCAATCGATGAGGAATATGAAGATCTCAAATCTTGAAGAACTTATTATACACCTTAGCATTTGGATAAGAAACGATGCTATTATGAATGAAGAAGATGATGAAGCTGAAGACTGAAGAAGGAGTCTACCCACAAAACAAAAAAAGATAAGTTTTCAATTGTCATTTCATGATATTGTTTTGTTATGCATTTGTTTATATTCAGTGGATATATTATGCATGATAGGATGTCTGCATTAATGACAGTAGACTACTAATATGCATATGATGGGTAAGTAGCTCATGGTGCTATACAACTCTCCATTGCTACCTATCTAGAATGAAACCTCTTTGCTGACATATTGGATTAGTGCACAATCTCAATGTTGTCCCGGTAGAGATGGAAGGCATCTAGAAACGTTTCGTGAGATATGGATGAATGTTGTATTGGCTAAAGTAGTTGCATGATCATATATTCATGCATAAGAATTTGCTAGTATGAATATTCTTTATGAAATGTTTCTAACCATACAAATGCATTTGACTTGTAGGAAAGACCGCATACATAATCGCATGAAAGCAAAGAAGAATGAGACTTGTTCCGAAGAACAAGTGACAACATTTCAAAATGAAGAATAATATGATGAATACAGCAACATCATTGATACAGAACCTTCCATCCATGAAGAAGTAACCAAGAAGAAATGGAAGACCAGTTCAAGAAGAATGACGTCTAGGATGAAGTATCGATACATGAAGAGAAGTTCGTAGTTCCATCATGCAGTAGATGGAAACATTGTGGGATACAAAGCAAGATTCGTAGCAAGAGGCTTCTCATGAAAAGAAGGCATAGACTACAAAGAGACATTTGCAGCCACTAAAAGTGAAGTCACATGACATGCATAATCATGAAAGAAGGCCTTGTATGAGTTCAGAAGACACCCATGGGATAACACATACATGATGAGCTTGATGAATATCTTAACCTTTGCTACAAGGTTGATAAAGGATGACAAGCTCACAGATGGATGTGAGAAGAACTTTCGAAAAAGTTCAAAATAGAGGATCTTGGTATCCAATGATCCTAGATGGATACTACTTGTCACTCCAGTATAGAATGTTTCAATGCATAGAGTACAAAAGACAGAGGGATTATGATGCTCCACCTCAGAGGGAGTGACTGCAAAATATCCTGAGGTTTGACATGGTATGACAGGATGGATAGATTATTGATGACTCTAGGCTTTACTAAGAGTAAAGCATATTCCAACCTTTTCTTCAAGGTTGAAGACAGAAGACTAGTGTTGCTCCTGTTATGTCTAGGCATGGAGGTGTGGAGAAGGGAAGTATGTACTAAAGATCCTGGATAGGTTCAAGATGACGGACTGCATGACCACACCTATGGAATCGAACATAAAGCTATTGAGTGATGCTTCATCAGAGACGGTTGATGCTACAATGTATCATCAGATGATTGGGTCCTTGATGTACTTGAGACCAGATATTTGATTTGATGTGAACACATTGAGACATGTACACCTGATGGTTGCAAAGCATGCAAGGGTATAGTTGATTATGGGCTCAAGTACAATGCGAATCAAAAGATTAACCTAGAGGGTTATGTTGATTCAGATTGGGTAGGCAGTGCCATCGATAGGAAGAGCACTTCAGGGTGTTTCTTTAGTATGGGATCAGGTGTAATCTCTTGGTTTAGTAAGAAGCAATCCTTTGTGGCACTGAGTATAGATGAAGCAGAGTATGTCACAACTTGTTTAGCTAGTTGTCAGGCAGTATGGAAGTGGAAGCTACTGTCTGATTTATTTGATATCTAGATGGATGCTACTTGTATACATTGTGAAAACCAGAGTTGCATGAAGTTGTCAGACAATCCATTGTTCCATGACAAGTCGAAGCATATCAAGATCAAGTATCACTATACCAGGGATATGGTGCAGAGGGGAGCAGTGAAGCTCCAGTATGTTGCGATGGAGGAACAGATAGCTGATGTGTTGATGAAGCCATTGGCTAGAGTGAAGTTCGAGTACTTCAAGGAGAAGCTTGGTGTTCTCCAGATCAAGGTTTCCTCCAAGGGAAAGTGATGAGTCCCAAAGCCATTCTGATGAGCAGGTCAGATGTAAGGGCTGAGCCATTCTGTCATGGTGAGAGAATTTAGTTCCTTTTATGTTAGATATGAGTGCTAAGATCCAAATCCATTCTAACGAGTAGGTCAAATGTAAGGGCTGAGCCATTCTGTCATGGTGAGAGGATTCAGTTCCTTCCATGTCAGATATGAGTGCTGGCCATTCTGTCGAGTAGGACAAATGTAAGGGCAATTACCACTCTCCAGGAGAGTGGAGGAACCTAGTCCGTTACCAGGTAGCTCAATCTGGGACTGGGGGCCTTTCTGATGAGGGTGGAGGATTTGGTTCCTTCTAGGTCAGATGTGAGTGCATGCCATTCTGTCATGGTGAGAGGATTCAGTTCCTTCCATGGTAGATGTAAGCACGGGCCATTCTATCATGGTGAGAGGATTCAGTTCCTTCCATGGAAGATGTAAGTGCAGGCCATTCTTTCATGGTGAGAGGATTCAGTTCCTTCCATGGTAGATGTAAGTGCGGGCCATTCTATCATGGTGAGAGGATTCAGTTCCTTCCATGGAAGATTTAAGTGTGGGCCATTCTTTCATGGTGAGAGGATTCAGTTCCTTCCATGTCAGATGTAAGGGTAGGCCATTCTATCATGGTGAGAGGATTCAGTTCCTTCCATGACAGATGTGAGTGCGGGGCCTTTCTGATGTGACTGTAGTTTACTACATGATTAGATGTGAGTGTTGGGCGTGCCTTTCTGACCAGTAGGTCAGATGTAAGTGTTGGGCATGCCTTTCTGATGAGTAGGTTAGATGTACGTGCTGGGAAAATACCTACAACCAGCATGAAAGAAGGTTTCCTTTGTAGAACTTCCTATGACGAGATAGCACACATGATGATGACCAGATGAGATCCAGATCGAGCTATGATCCAAATCCAGTTATGATGAATCCAAGAGATCCAGATCGAGTGATGATGCAGATCCAGTAGTGATGATCTAGATTAAGTGATGATCTAGATCTAGCAGTGATGATCCAGATCGAGCGATGATCCAGATCCAGCAGTGATGATCCAGATCCAGTCCAGTGATGATGATCCAGATCAAGTGATGATCCAAATCTAGTGATGATGTCCCATGATGATCCAAATCTATCGATGATGATCCAGATCGAGTGATGGTCTAAATTCAGTGATGATGATCCAGATTGAGTGATGATCTAGATTCAGTGATGATGATCCAGATCGAGTGATGATCTAGATTTAGTGATGATGATCCAGATCGAGTGATGATCTAGATTCAGTGATGACGATCCATATCGAGTGATGATGATCCAGATCCAGATTAAGATGACTTGAAGATGAATATGAATTGAATACAAAGATGACGAGAACTCAATGATGATCTAGATGATACAGAGAATAAGACTTGTGCTAATAAATTGTGTCGAGAGAATACCTTCCTAGTTAAGAGGGAGTGTTGATGTAATTGTAACTTCATAATGT
Organism: Pseudotsuga menziesii; assembly: GCA_001517045.1. Taxonomy (NCBI): domain Eukaryota; kingdom Viridiplantae; phylum Streptophyta; class Pinopsida; order Pinales; family Pinaceae; genus Pseudotsuga; species Pseudotsuga menziesii. The sequence goes on from LPNX010267121.1 coordinate 219,086, forward strand.
ATTCATCTGTATTTCTTATGTATTGTAACCCGATGTTTATTCTGAGATGTAATGTAATGTATTTGAGTCATGTCATACCCTGATGTTTATTCTGGGAAGTTTCTATTATGAGAAATTCATGTCAAGTCATTATGGGTAACCCTCCTATTGGTCAAGGGTTAAAGTCCCCACAGTTGTGTGGCCCTTGTGTTATTAGACTATCCTAGTGAATTCGACCTTAGGTGAGTCATTGTAAGTCAGGGAAATAGTCCCCACCATTGTGTTACCCTCCTATTGGTCGGAGGAGGCAAAGTCCCCACAAGTGGTGGGGCACTAGGGTTATTAGACACTCCTAGAGATGTCATCTCTATTAAGTAATTGTTAAATGAGGCCGACATGTTGGAGTAGGTTCCAAGTGAACAAAAGAATATAAATAGAGAGTGAGAGCCTCTCCATTTATCATACTCATACACACACTCACTCATTGGGGTGCATGAGTGAGAGAGGAGAAGCTCTCTCAGTGTGAGAGAGAGAGACTACTGCTGTCGGGAGTGCATCTTACTGTTTTGGGTTTTACATCTTATGCTGATTCTATCTCTAAGGAAGTTGTGGGGTTTTCTCCATTTATGGTTTCCCCAATGAAAAAAACTATGTTCGTTGTCTCTTGTGTTGTGCTTATGTTTTATTGTTGTGCATGTTATTCTCTTAGTAAAGATCCTAACATAATGCTAGCTTGATTGTTGAAAAACTAACACTATGAAGTAGATTCAGTTATTCTAGATCTAGGATTAGATGTGAACATTCTGACAAAATAGACATGGTAGAATATGGGGAGGCCAGCATTAGGCTAGTGTCCAGTGCAATTGTGATTGGATAATCAGGCCAAGGTACAACCAATCGGGTGCATGTCGCACTTAGTAGTGGATGTTGAAGGTATGAATACCTATGCTTATTTTGATGTAATTGGAGTTGTAGAGGGTGGAGGCTCTTGTCCCCCGTTTCTAGGGATTGGATGGGCAAATGATAGTATGGCAGTAATCAACTTTAAGAAGAGGATGATGAGATTTGAGAATCAAGACATCAAAGTAATCACTCCAATGGATCCAAGAGAAGGGTGAAGGTATATTGAGTGAGTAAAAGATGAATTTGTTGGGGAATGGGATCATGCTTAGAACATTTCAAAGGATTACATCCATCCAACTCCTGATGGAGAATTTTTTTGGCATAGTGCTAGCTATGCATCTTTAGATTCAGATGATGCATTAGAAAACTGGAAGAATCGCATGCATGAAGCATCGGCCAGGAAGTGTGGTTTGAGCACGCAGTCTCTGTGTCACGTCGTGACTAATTTTATTGAATTACCCACTTATGAGGGGCTGCTCAAGTTTTTTGCATTCCTAATGGAGTTTGAAGAAAAGGTATTTGAACCTCATTGCTTGTTGGCATTGGAAGAAGCACTGAAGGATACCCCAGCACGCTGGTGGGAAACCCATAAAAGGTTGATCAAAGGATGGTCGCTGTGTCAACGACTGATGATAGATATTTTTGGAGATGCAAAAATATACCATGCTGGAATATATTACAAGAGAAATATTCTTGGTGATCATTTGGTTGAATGTCATACCTTGTGGGCATCGTGACCAAGGGATGAGTGGGTCCATCCATTTGTCCACACACTGAATGAAATGCCATGATATTGGTACATATCAGCTGAGCTATGCCAGGAAATAAACACTTAGGAATAATTGATAGTTTGTTTCACTTACACATTTATCTTCATGGATGTGAATCCAGATGCCTATAATGTGCTACAACGCATTCGCGATGTGGTGCTGAAGGTTGTTCTTGTGGTGTATCTAGTGGATGCACATGCACATTTCCACATGCAGTCGATGATGGAATGTTATAACGTATCCGGAGGAGCTGAGGATGATGATGAGCTAAGAAACATCAATATCTTAGCAATACAGGGGAGTCGGGATGTCATAGCACCAAATGTACCAACGGACTCGATGAATCAGCCAATGAAGATAAGAAAAGTCAGCATCAGGATGGAGGAGAACCCAAAATTCACATGTGTTGAGGACTATTGGGATTAAGAGACCATTGCAAAGATCACAGATCTACTGCATGAATTTCAATATCTATCTCTGACCAAGTTCTATGAAATGAAATGGATACTAGGTGATTTAGGGGAGATGAAGATCCCATTACATCCAGACGTGAAACCAATAAGGCAGAGGTCGTATCACTTGAATATGCATTACAAGGAGAGGGTCAAAGGGGAACTTGATAGGATGTTGGATGTTGGAATAATTGAGCCATTTGAAGAATCGAAATGGATAAATCCTATGGTGGTCCAAGACAAGAAAATAGGTGAACTTCGGATTTGTTTCGATTTGAGAAAACTGAATGATGCATGTATGCACGATCCGTTTCTAACACCATTCACAGATTAAGTGTTAGAAGGAGTAATTGGTCAGGAGATGTATTATTTCACAGATGGATTCTATGGATATCACCAGATCAAAATCACGAAGGAAGATTGACATAAAACCAAATTTGTTACTGAATGGGGCTACATTCAATACAAAGTGATGCCATTTGGGTTCAAGAATGCACATGTGATATTTTCCTGGGTTGTTGTCGCCGCATTCAAGGATTTTATTCAGAAGTTCCTACAATTCTACATGGATGATTGGAAAATTTATGGATTGATTACAGACGATTTGGAAAACTTGTGATTGATCCTGGAAAGATGTCGACAACATTAGATTGTGTTGAACTTAAAGATGTGTATTTTCTGTGCACCCTTTGGGATGTTGTTGGGTCACATTGTTTGCAAACAAGGACTGTTGGTTGACCTAGTAAATATTACACTCATTTTGATCTTACCGCCACCTACAAATGTGAATATGCTTAGAGTGATGCTGGGGCACACAAGATATTATCACAAATTCATAAGAGGTTATGATGTGATTACAACCCCTATGGAGAAGTTATTAAATAAAGACACATAATTTGTATGGATTCAATCAAGGGATTTTCGACACTCTAAAGGCCAAGATGGATTCCACATCAATCCTCATTTTTCCTGATTGGGACAAGGAGTTCCATGTTCATGTGGATGCATCATCTGCTGTGCTAGGAGTGGTGCTCACACAACCAGGAGAGGGAGATCTTGATGACCCAATTTATTTCTCTAGTTGGAAGTTGTCATTTGTAGAGAAGAACTATATGACCACAAAGAGAGAAGGTCTAGCAATGGTATATGCACTACAAAAGTTTAGGAATTACCTATTGGGGGGTCATTTCATCATGTTTACAGACCATTCTGCTTTGAAGTACCTAGTCAATAAGTCTATGTTGGGGGTGGAATATGTCTATGACTACTCCTCTTTCAGGAATTTGATTTTGAGATAATTGTGAAGCTGAGTCTCTTAAATGTGGGCCCTGATAATTTATCTTAGGTTGAGACAAGTGAGGAGCCTACAAATATTGAAGACGAACTGTCGGATGCATAGTTGTTTAGATTCGACATGGAACATGACTATTATGCTTAAATAATTCAGTTCTTGGCTACAGGAGTCACCATGGAGGAATTTTCGATGATCCAGAAGAAGAAGTTGGTGGTAAGGGCCTCGGATTTTCAGTTAATCGCTGGGCAGCTATATAAACTAGGACCATATGAGATTTAGCAGTGATTTGTGATACCATGTGAACAAGGGAATATCTTAGAAGAGGCCCATGCAAGAGTTGTTGGTGGAAAATATGGAGGACAAGCTACCGCAAGGAAGGTACGTCCCGTAGGGATCTGGTGGCCCACTCTACATAATGATACGAAGGATTATGCGCAGAGTTGTGATGTCTATCAATGCACTGGAAAACCATCACGAAGAGATGAGATGCCGCTGGTACCACAAGTAACAATACAACCATTTGATAAATGGGTCGTGTAATTTGTGGGACCAATCAACCCACCTGGGAAGAGAACTGCTGCGTGGTACATCATTACAACAAAAAACTATTTGACAAGGTGGGAAGAGGCCACACCAATCGTGGATTGCACCACTGCAACAATAGCCAGGTTCCTATTTGATAACATCATAATGAATTTTGGATAGCCAAGGATATTGATGAGATACTAGGGAATTCACTTCATCAACCGCATGATAAGCACGCTGACGGAGGAGTTGCAGATACAACACAAGAAAAGTACCCCATATCATATGTAGGATGATGGAACAATAGAAGCATTCAACAAGATATTGGAGCACACGCTTACAAAGGTATGTGATGCTAACCGTGATGACTGGGATTTGAATATTCCAGCAGTATTGTGGGAATATCGCACCTCTTGCAAGCGATTAGCGAGGAAAACACCATTCAAATTGGTATATGGGAAAGAGTCATGCCAAAGGAGTACATTTTTTCGAGTCTGTGCATTGTAGCAGCCATGGGCATGGACGATGAAGCAGTGCTCGAGGAGCACATGGAGAAGCTGAAATAGATCAAGAGGATCACTTCATTGTAGGTTTCCATCAGCTCATCGAGAAGGATCGACAGAAATCTTGGCATGATCGCCACATAAAGAAGAAACAATTTCAACAAGGATATTTCATGCTACTATACAACAACAAGTTCATGAAGCATCCAGGTAAGTTACAGATGCATTGGTTAGGTCCATATCATGTTAATTCCATTACTTCTAGAGGTTCAGTTCAACTACAGTAATTAGATGGAACGATGCTGCCAAAACTAGTTAACGGTAGTAGGATGAAGCCCTATAGGACGGGCCCATAACCGTGTGGTGCTTGAGGCACTATGCAATATATATATATATATATATAGGATGAAGGGTGGATGGATAATATATATATATATATATATAGGATGAAGGGTGGATGGATAATATATATATATATATATATATTATCCATCCACCCTTCATCCTATATATATATATATATATATATATATAGGATGAAGGGTGGATGGATGACGCACTAGAAGGAATTAGTTGCGCAATAGTAGAACTCATTAGCGTAGTTAGGAGGTCATGTTGCGACAGTTGCAGGGCCACAACATAGTCAAATCCACAATAAATGAAGACAGTTAAAGCAGTTGACCGATGAAGCTCGTTGAAGTGACAAGAATTTATGGTTGATCCAACCATTTGATTGACAGAATCATCGGTGGATTCAGGTCGTTAATGATTGATTTGTTCATGATGACCGCATTTGATTTGGTAATGATGGGAAGGGATCAACATGATGCTATAAGGAGCTTCTCGATGAGGGTTGGAAGCACCATTGTGTTAAGTTAAAGTTGTAGAGTTGAGCCAAGAACATAGTGACTTGACCGAGTGAATTGAGTGAGTTTCCAAGAGTATAGAGGGTGTGTGAATATTAGATCCTTGGAGGATATTGGTGCAACAAGCAGAGAACCCCGGGCACTGTTGATATTTCCAGCAAGTGATATTCACTGATCATACCAGTAATAATCATGGAAGAAGTCTCTAGTATGCAAGTCAGATCATCGATGGTGCCGAAGGGAATGAGAAAGGTGCAAAAGTCAAGCTCTCTAGTGCCATAGAAGAGATAGACCATAACGTCCACTGGGGCGTAGGAAGAAGTAACTGTAAAGACCGGTCCATCGAGCTCCACTGGTGTAGCATCAGCGACTCGAATAGGGGTTTCTATCAAGGACATCCTTGGGTACATACCACCCACTTGACCTGATCCACAGCCTCGACGGCTCACCAACAACCAAAAATATCAACCAAGGATACCACTATTTCCAAAGGGAATGGTATGCAACAAATATATCATTCCTCTACTAGTCCGAATGAAGTACGATGACCATGAATTGCTTGCATTGGTAGATGTAGTGAATGAGCACTATGTGTTGTTTCCCATAGTCATAGGTAGGCCAATAGTGTGTATCCAATAGGATTGGGATAAGGGGTTAGACAAAGATGGATTGATGGGGTTAATCAACATACCCCACTTTGGGCGACTGAATGAGGAAAATTCCTGCATCAAGAAGCTTTTATCTTGATTTCATGGTGGCACATTGTGGCTGGATTCACCAGTCACAATCATAATTGGTTTAATCTCTGAAATCATAGGGCTACTGAAGGATGGGCCTAACCCATTGCAATATTTCAGAGGAAGGGACAATGAAAAGCAACTTTCTATGAGACTAAAGAAGAAATACAACTTGTAGTGTGATGGGAAGTCTTACCGCATTGATAGCATTAATGACCGGGAAATGTGTATTGGCGCACGGATTATAGCAAGTAATATTTTAAGGAAGAACCACCCCATCCAATGCACTTCTGGGGTGATTGCATGTGCAGAGCAATATGTAAAGGGGGTGCAAATGAACTGGTCACTCTTCCTGGTGAACTAGTTGGTGGAGGATGCAGTGGTCTAGGTAGGAGAATAATCCTTTTCATATAGTTGACTATTGATTTCAATCACACTTGTAGCTTGGATGGAGCCAATTGATTACCAAGGTATGGATATTGAAGCAATTAAGGTCTGCAAGGGTGCACGATATCAAAATATGTGGTGGGTTGAGGAAGCTAAAAGACAAGTGGATTGCACGATCCAATTTTGGGTCTACTAGGAGGCACTATAGCAAGAAGATGCTAGAGGTATGACTACCAAAAGAAGCCATAGTAACATATTAGAGGGCTTCTCAGTTCGGAATCAGTCTGCACGCCATTCATGTATAAGCATGGCATGACCCAAATAAGAAATGGATGTCAATTCCTTACAAATTTTTTGATGAATAATTAGGCGCGATGATTAATGATTGGCCTACATCATGGTGGGAATCATTCAATGCCGAAGAAGTATCAATAGGTCTCCAACAAATGCACTTGAAGGTCCCGTATGGAAGGATAACCAGTAGATTCACCATGAATCTGATGGAGAATTGTCGACAGAGACACCCACTGATTCGAAAGCTAAGAGCATACTCAAGGAAATTATAACAAAGAGGCACATGGAGCAGAGAGTGAGTAGTAGCACCATGTTAGCAATGGAATCACATCTGAACCGGATTGTCAAGGCAACTAATGATGAAACTGATGCAGCCACAAAGGAAATGAAGAAATCGACACAAGATGGATTTGTCGAGGTAAGTACGAAATTGGATTCTTTGTACAATATTATTTTGAAAAAAGCACCAGAGGAAGCAGTGACGGTAGAGGAGTTAAGGTCAATCAGCACTGCACTATGAGTCAAGAATGTTGATATTCCCCTTACTATGATTGGTGTTGGCTAAGATTACTTGAATACCTCCCTACAACACCTGCAGAATGTAGCACTAGATATCAACGAACTGTGTACTCAGACGTTGGTACACATGCAGCGGGTTTCCAACTAGGACTTGGAAAACTGATAGAAGGATATCAACAACCAGTACTTGCAATCGAAGGAGAAAGAGGAGGTGATGCAAAAAGAAGTAGAATACTTGTGCCAAGAAAAGGAGAATCTAATGGAAGACACAGTGCAAGAGATAGACACACTGAATAAAGCGCAAGAAGAGTTGAAGATGAAGAGTGCCGAGGAGATCACGGAGCTAAAGAAAGAAATGGATTAACTCATTGTTGAGAAGGATCATCTTTTCAATAGTCAAGTGCAAGTATAAAAGGCATTTGTGAATGCCTATATGCGTGTCAGTGAAAACACTACGGCATTGGATGCAGTCGCAAAAGCAAAGTGGCTTGGGGAAATTATTGTGCAGTTGTAGCAGGACATCAACATTTTGAATGCTCTGATATACCCAACATTAGAGGAAATTTGAGGTATAAAATGGGCCTTCTAAGGAAAATAATAAAATAATAGTTAAAATAATAAAATAATAGTTATTAATTTTGGAGTAAGAATGAAAAAAACTACTTTTTTGTTCGTATTTTCGACATATCTGCCTTTGTTTTTACTCAAATTCCGATCAAGAGAGATCGTTGGATGTAGAATTTAATTACACATCCAATGATTACCCACACTGCATACTTTTGACAGACCCCGCTACCCAAAAAACAAGAAATACCTGAAAAAAATGTGATGATGACATCATCATCACGTTTTTTTCAGGTATTTCTTGTTTTTTGGGTATTGGGGTCTGTCGAAAGTATGTAGTGTGGGTACTCGTTGAATGTGGAATTAAATTCTGCATCCAATGAGCTCTCCCGCTTGGAATTTGAGTAAAAACACAAGGATATATGTCGAAAATACGAACCAAAAAAGTAGTTTTCTTTAAGGACAAATATGTCAATTCAACCATTATGGTTGACTCATTTTATTGAAATTCTATTGGGTCTTGAATTCCAACTCACAAAATTTATTGCTGGTGTGTTTTATTATAAGGCCCATTTTAGACCCCAAATTTCCTCTAATGACACACCACTAGAGAAAATCACTGAACGGAAGGGTGCCATAGAGGAGATAGAGACACAACTTGAAGAGATGGAGTAGGATGAAAAGAAGATCACTGAGGTGACGATGAAATTTTGGGGCAGCATTGTCTAAGATGAGCAATTAGAGAAATTGACCAAGCAGATGCAAGAATCATAAGACCAACTAGTGACACTGAAGACCGCATTGAGAACAATTCCATTGATTTTTTAGATTACACGGCCTTCCGATCTGAGGGAGTTGCAACAGTGAGTTGGAAAGGCCTAGGAATGACAACAAAGGCACAATGAACAACTAGAAAAGATCCAAGAGATTGGAGCTCAATTGTCGGTGAAATCAGTTGTTGTGGTATATGCCATGTAGGAAGGAGAGAAGGAGGTGACCGTGAAGCTGGTGGAGCACCCACTGAAGCAGGATTTTCTAGGAATTTAGGACATTGCTGAGAAAATTCAAGTGCAATTAAATGATATCACTCATTAGTATGACGACTTCAAGTTGAAAATAAATGAGTACACCATGTCCAACTGATGTGGCTCCAGGGAGAGCCACAAGATTGTGTCGGGGGCATGTTGGCAAGGATGAGAATATAATATTTTGTATGTTTTATGTCACCCTTTTGTACTTTGGACCATATTTTGTGGATATTGGTCATGATTTTGTAGAATTAGATAAGATTTAGTTAGGAATTTGTCCAAGTGGACCTTGAATGTAAATGCACAAGCCTAAAAATAGAAGTACAATTGTAAGTGTTGAATAGATTTTGAAGAGGAAGAATGGGTAAATTAGAGAACACTTGGTAATTTGTGAACTGTTTCAAAGAACCTACTATTTTGTGTGGAAGTAATATGACAAGGAGGAAGTTGATATGAATCACTGTGTTTTTCTATGTTTTATTGTTTATTGTTGTATGTGACCCAATGATGAATGTCAAGTGAATCTGTGATATGGATCTATGATGTGATGTTTCCTTTTCTTAAATAATGTCATTTTTTTAGATCTGTTGGTTTCTTAGGGCAGACCCAGGTTCTTATACTATTATCTTACCAACAAAAAAACCCACAGTGTTGGCCCTTTTGGCAACAACCTGCGAACAGGTTGCAGTCTCACTCGAAACAACTATGGGGTGCCACAGAATCAAGTTTCTGTAGGCAAAAGAGGGATATTACTGTACCTTTAGTCTTAACAAAATATTAATCATACAACACAAAGCTTCGACAGTTACTTAATTAGCTTCGTAGTTTAGATAAACAGGTAGTTACTTGCTTAACCCTTAACTGGGAATTCACAGCGAAGTTAATACTTAACAATATATCTTACTTATCATTCACCTACTTATCACATGCATAAAACAAAACAGTACAAACAAAAAGGAACCACCATAACACAAGATGTACGTGGTTCACCCCCAGTGTAGGGGCTACATACACAAAACTGTGTTTTATTCAACTCTTTACAAACAACAGTTTTGATCTGCGCACTCAGCTACAGATCCCTGCACACTCAACTACAGGTCTTCTCAATAATCCCAAACTGTGCACTTAGCTGCAGAACCTTTTCTCCGATCTGCGCACTTAGCTGCAGATCCTTTCTTACAAAACCCTCTGTGCACTCAGCTGCAGAGGTCCTCCATGCACACAACTGAGACTTAACCTTAAACCTAAAAATAGGCCTTAGCTTCTTTGCATCAAATTATCATCATACAAGAACCTTCGAAAAAGCCCATTTCTCCTTTACCACTACTAGATTTCGATCCAAAATCCGACGGTTTTTTCCGACGGCGCGCGGATTTTTTATTTTAACAGTGCCAAAAATCAGGAAGATAATTTTTTTTTTTGTAATGATGGTGATTAGCGTCGCTTAAGCGACGGCTAGGCTTGCAAGCGTCGCTTAAGAGACGGCTATCCTCCTAAGCGTCGCTTAAGCGACGGCTATCCTCCTCTAAGCGTCGCTTAAGCGACGACGCTTCAATCATTTAATAATTTACTAATGTTTTAT
>LPNX010267135.1:2104-51747 GCA_001517045.1 Pseudotsuga menziesii
TGGTTTATGGTTTCTTCCTAGATCTTAAGAAAATGCTCTTAAACTATAGGCCATGAGATTTCTTTATATTGGAGTTACTGGATCTACATTACTTAATTTTTTATTGCTCTATTTAGATTCCAAATTTCCTTCAGTCCCGACTTTAGCTTTGTTGTTTGGATTTAATCATTAATATTGCCTTGATTGTTCTGAATGATCTCTTTGATTACAGAGTTCATTCTTGAATATATTTAAATATTTGTAATTTTGTATTTCAATGTGGAGCTGTTTGGCATAAGATAGTTTCTGATCAGTTATTTGCTGTTATCTATTGGATACTATGCCATCTTAATCTCCTTGGGATTCGTTGCATTCTAATCGTTTTGGAGCTAGCCTCTGTATTCTAGTTAGTTGATGTGCAAATTATAAATGTAGATGCTAGACTGCAGTAGTTTTTCCCGTTCTTAACAAGGATGAATAATTTAGCTTGGAAAATTTCAGTGAGACTTGATGTTCAGTACTAGGTAAAAACTCGTCATAAAGAAGGCAAATAAAAAGGATAAAAACTACTAAATCTTCATTCAGAAAAAAGGTTTGCCGGTTATTTCTGAGTAAGGCTTTCTGATTTTGAGAAACTCCTGCACTATGCTGGGTCTTCGCATGATGTCAAGTATGGCTTGTGAGTCCTAATATGATAGTTATGATTCTGAGGTCGAAAATTTTTACAGGGTGTATAACAGGATTCCTTTTGAGTAGTAAATATTGTTGCTCTGGGAAGGTTATAGCTTATGAATGTCTTTTCAAGAGGTGCACATATGACAAGTCTTAAATTTTGAAATTTAATAATTAATCAAGATTTGTCCTCTTGTTCCTTAATTGTAGGGAAGGAACAGGTTTCAGGTTCTGAACATAGGACAAAGGGAAAAAAAATTCAAAGCAAGAAATCTTCCATGAAAGAAAAGGGATCAAAGTCCCAGCTTGAAGCACAAATTAATATCTTGGATGATGATCGATTGGTCAGTGTGCTTTAGATATTAAGACACGTGTGGCTGTTTTCAGGATCAGTTTCAATGTTTTTTGTTTATGATGATAGTTTCTCACTCATTACATTCCTGCCCCCTTTTTTAGATCAGTCGGCGAACACGAAGGCAAAAAGGCCATCAATAGCAACATCCTATTAGCACCATGTAGACTTCCATGTACTATATTCATTTGTCACAACTTTATATCCTAAATTTGACAACCAAGGTTTGTCTTCAGAATCTGGTTTTGATTGTACCCCCTTGTAATTTGAAAATAGCTATCTAAACTCAATAAAATGTGGCGCTTTGCATTTTCATGAGATGGGTGGATAGTTTAGTGCAGTTTTTATTTTTTATTTATTTTTAATGCTTGGATTATATTAAATTCAATTCCAATTCCAATTCAAACACAGAATTATTGCCTAAGATTTTTGGCTTCATGAAATAAATTAGCACAAAGTGTGTTGTGGATGCATTGCATCCTCAGTCCTATGATATTGTGGGCAAGTTTATACTGAAACAGAGCTTCCCTTTCCAACTATATGAATGATATTATCTCTATGGGTTTCTGTAATCAGTGGTTCTTCATAATCTAGTGGTTTGATCGGAGGTTACTGCACTGCACATGCTTTTATATATATATTTTTTTTAAATAGTCACAAGCGTCGCTTAAGCGACGGTTCCCCTGCTGTCGTTTTTCCGACGGTTAGCCTTAAAATCCGTCGCTCTTTCGACGCTTATGTTGTTCGCCGTCGCTTTTCCGACGCTTCTAGCTGTTGCTTTTGCGACGGTTATCCGTCCCTCCATCGTTTAAGCGACGCCTATGGGTCTAATAGTTTTTAAAAATTTATGTCATTGTCGCTTAATAAGTGTCGGATAACCGACGAGTTAAATTCAAGCGACGGTTAATTAAGTGTCGCTTAAGCGATGGTTGCTTAAGTGTCGCTTAACTGATGACAAGTTTCCGACGCTTCAAAAAAAACCAAAGTGTCGTACATGCGACAGGGAAGTGTCGAAAATCCAACATGACGGCCGTCGGATTTTTGGTCAAAATGTAGTAGTGAATGGTTCCCCGCTATAGTTCATTGTCGATAGTGGGAGCCAAAATAACCTGATTTCAGCAGATGTCATGAAGCGGTTGGGTTTGCCAACCACAGAACACCCATAGCCGTACACCATTGGGTGGCCTCACCAAGGATGATATCTCCGTGTTAGCCAGCAATTTCGCCTCCCCTACAGCATCAAGCCCTTCACCGATGAGGTATTATGTGATATTGCTCCTCTTGATGTTTGTGATGTATTATTAGGTCAACCATACTTATGGAAATGACATGCTGTGTATGAGTCTCGGCCTCGCACTGTTATTATTACGTTGGGAAATAATTTGTACAGGATACCAGAGGTACCACCTCCTACTGCTATATCTTTGGTTACTGCAAAGCAATGTAGTAAGCTCATTTCCAAAACTGAGAAGTTTGTTTTCTTGATGATCCGCCATCAGGGAAAGAAGAAGATCGTGGCCACAACCTCTAGACAAGGCCCCTCCGCATGACAACAACAAATGGAAAAGGTCGTGAAGGAGTACCAGGACATATTCACCTCACCCATCGGGGTGCCTCTCCACTATCAGGTCAAGCACCCCATCGATCTGACCCCAGGTGCGCCGCTTCCCAATGGACCAATCTATTGACGCTCTATTCTGGAGAATGATGAAATCAAGAGGAAAATTCAGGAGCTTTTGCAAAAGGGTCACATCCGGCCAAGTTCATCACCTTGTGGGAGCCTGATCATGTTGGTACAAAAGAAGGATGGGACTTGGATGTTAGGATTATTAATCCTCCCTTGTCCAATTTGGTCATATGTCTAAATTGGGAGTCATGTCTAAATTGGGAGTCATGTCTAAATCGAGAGTCCATCCAGTCTATTTATAGTCATTAGCACCATTGGGTCAACTTGACCTAATTGGGGCACATGTTTTAGTTACCAAAGTGTGGGGAACACTAATTGAGGCTCACTGCTACTTATTGCACTTGATTGCATAAGTTTAGGAGTCTCCTAGACCAATCCCTACAATTTAGGAAGCCACTGGGAGTGCCGAAACCAACCAAGATCAGTTCACTTCAGTTAATGACTAGTCAAGCTAAGTTAGGAGTCAGTTACATTCAGTTCAAGTCCTCCACATTCAGTTAGCGCTAGGTTTACTTGATTGCACACATGTGGGGTGCATTTCTCACCTACCACTATCATTTAACCATTGGTCAACATTGAATGTAACACTTGAGTTGTGTTTTAGAGCTCCGATGAACTCCAGTTATGGTTTAGACAAGGTCAGTTAACTACTGGGTCCTCGGATAGTGATTTAGACAAGGTCTTGGTTACCTACAGTCAAGTAGAGTCTAATCAATTCGAACTTCCTCATGTGGATTCGAATTGCTTGTGGCTATTAAATCCATTTTACTTCATTGTAATTATCATTCAGATTACTTTTTTGATTAATGAAAGCATTCACAGCTGCAAGCCTTTTGCACTGTTTCATTCTTCAATTGCTGAGTAAATTGTGAGATATTCTTTGTGATTTGTGTGTTTTTCTACAGATCTATATGCTCAAATTTACATGGTATCAGAGCCTCGACGGACAAGGCACTTCTCCTCCTCAGATCTCCTACTGGAAGAATTTTTTTGTTTGGCAGGTACAACTTCGAAATGAATTCATCTCTGATGAGACAAGGTCTCTATCAGGTGTCTATTGGACTCGGTAAAGAGTGTTTTAGTAATATTAACTAGTTGAATAAAAGTGATGGATCTTTTGGAACAATATCAACGGGTCTTTCTCCTAGCTTGCGCTACCTCATTAGATCTATTGAAGACCCGAAGGAACTCTGGACAAGATTGGACAGAACCTTTGGAATGATTTATGAGGATCATAATAGCACTTTGGAGAGCACATCTAGCACCATAAGCATCCTTTATCCAAAAATCTCATCCTCCACTCTCTCTGATGAAGTTGTTCAAGATAAAGAAGAAGTAGAAGCTTCTACACAGTCAATTCGAATTGAAGACAGTCTCCATGCAGTGACTCCTTCTCCTGATGCTCCAGAAGTTCATGAGATCTCTGATATATCATCTTCTCATATTGCTGAAACAGAAGAAGACATTCGAATCTATGATATTGAAGAAAAATTCTGCTGCACTTCCATGCAAACATTCACCGGTGATTTTCCTTTAAATTCTGTGCAAAATTTACCAGTAATTGCTTCCGAAAGTGAAGAGAAATTTGATTTTTCTCCCTCTAATGTTGCTGCTGGTGTGCAAATATGTGATACCTTGGATATTTTGGAAGAAATATCAAATTACCAGAGTGATCCATTCGCTCCCCATGATCTATTTTTTCTAGCAAATTCCTGCAGGATTGCATGCACCAAAATTCAGAATTTTGAAGAAGAAGAAAGCTGTGCATCGACCGTCTCGGTTAACCATTTATTTGAATCTGATATTAACCTTATTGGATCTGATATGATCTTATTTAGATCTGATCTAATCTTTCTTGGTTTAATATATCAAATTCATAATCTTTCAGTACTGCTTGTAGCTGTTCTCATCAACAGTGAGAAGAAACAAGTACCGCAAGTCTCCTACAAAACTGTTGCTAGGGATTTGATTCCATTTCACAGTTTTGGATCTGTTTTGAACCTGTTTAGATCTGATTTACTTTCTAATATAATATTATTTGGTTCATATTTTAAAATTCAAAATCTTTCAGTCATGCTTGTAGCTTCTCTCACTAGTTCCGGTGTGAAAAATCAAGTACCGCACTTTCTCTTCAAAACTGTTGATGGGGATTTGGTGTTAGTTTCCTCATATGAGGTTGCTGATATTTTATTATGTGATTCATTATATATTTTAGAAGCTATATCAGACTATGGAGCTCAATAATTCGCTCTCAACAGTCCCATTGCTTCTCTATCATTGATCACATGCTCATCTCCTCATAGAACTAGTAAAGAGGAAGATTTTCTGCATCCGCCTCGACACCTGCTCCTAACACTTGGGGATGTTCTTACCACTCATGGTTTGCTGTTCATGGTTGCAACATATCAGTTTCTTGAGTGTTCTTCACATTCTCTGAATTCTCAAGAACCTTTTCTCACTTTTCAGTTGACTTCAGTTGCTCTACATGGGTCCAGTCTTCATCCGGCAGCTGTCTATATTTCTGATTTAGTTGAGCATATCATTCTTCTTCCAAAGAGGAAGATTCCTCCAAACATAATGATGGAGAGGTTCACATGCCAGGCCCCAGGATACCTGTGCACAGAAGAACCAGATTGATCCTGATTCTACCTGCTTAATTAGAAGGGGGGTTTTTTTCCCATGTGGTTTTTCCCTGGCACCTTGTTTTTGAACAGTTACTTTACTTTACTTGATGTAATGGGTGACCTATGGTCTTAGTTACTAGGGCCCATAGATTGTCCAAGTTAGCATTCAGGGGGGGTGTTAGGATTATTAATCCTCCCTTGTCCAATTTGGTCATATGTCTAAATCGGGAGTCATGTCTAAATCGAGAGTCCATCCAGTCTATTTATAGTCATTAGCACCATTGGGTCAACTTGACCTAATTGGGGCACATGTTTCAGTTACCAAAGTGTGGGGAACACTAATTGAGGCTCACTGCCACTTATTGCACTTGATTGCATAAGTTTAGGAGTCTCCTAGACCAATCCCTACAATTTAGGAATCCACTGGGAGTGCGTAAACCAACCAAGGTAAGTTCACTTCAGTTAATCACTAGTCAAGATAAGTTAGGAGTCAGTTACATTCAGTTCAAGTCCTCCAAATTCAGTTAGCACTAGGTTTACTTGATTGCACACATGTGGGGCGCATTTCTCACCTACCACTATCAGTTAACCATTGGTCAACACTGAATGTAACACTTGAGTTGTGTTTTAGAGCTCCGATGAACTCCAGTTATGGTTTAGACAAGGTCAGTTAACTATTGGATCCTCCAATAGTGATTTAGACAAGGTCTTGGTTACCTACAGTCAAGTAGAGTCTAATCAATTCGAACTTCCTCATGTGGATTCGAATTGCTTGTGGCTATTAAAGCCATTTTACTTCATTGTAATTATCATTCAGATTACTTTTTTGATTAATGAAAGAATTCACAGCTGCAAGCCTTTTGCACTGTTTCATTCTTCAATTGCTGAGTAAATTATGAGATATTCTTTGTGAGTTGTGTGTTTGTCTATAGATCTATATGCTCAAATTTACATTGGAGACTCTATATTGAGTACCAGGCGCTGAACAAGATCACTATCCGGAATAGGTACCCGATCCCACGGATTGATGACCTCCTGGACCAGCTTAAAGGGGCGAAATATTTTAGAAAGATCAACTTAAATTCTGGGTATCACCAGGTACCGATCGAACTGATCGATGTGTGGAAGACTTCCTTCAAATCCAAGGAGGGCCTTCTCGAATGGTTGGTCATGCATTTCGGGCTGACAGATGCTCCTGCAACCTTCATGATACTGATGGATGACATCTTGTGGCCATTCACCAACTCATTTGTAGTAGTGTACTTGGATGACATCCTGATATTTAGCCAAACTTGGGAAGAGCACCTCCACCACATCCGATAGGTCCTCCAATCACTACAGCAGCACAAGTTGTGTGCCAATTTAGATAATTGCACTTTTGGCATGACCCAGGTTCAGTATCTGGGATACATTATTGATGAGTGTGGGGTACATGTGGATCCAACCAAGATCCAAGTCATTCGAGATTGGCAAGCCCCAACTACTCTAACAAGCTTTGTAGCTTTCTAGGCCTTGCTAATTTCTACCGTAGATTTATGTTGGGATTGTCTCATATCACTTGGCCCTTGAGTCAAGTCACCAAAGGGTGGAGCAAAAGAAAAATTATTTTAGTCGGAAACTCAACAGAAGGCATTTGCAGAATTGAAACATTGCCTCTGCTATGCCCTAGTGCTCACATTACCAGACTTGCAATAGCCATTTGAGATCGAGACAGATGCCTCTAACTATGCTATTGGGGAAGTCCTTACTCAACAAGGGCATCTAGTTAAATATCACAGTGAGACACTGTCTGACACAATCCACAAATATCCCACTTATGACAAAGAGATGTATTCCATTATACAGGCTCGCCGACAATGGAAGCATTACATTTTGGGGAAGGAAATGATCATCCACACAGACCATCGACCCCTGCAGTTCATACAAACATAAGGGAAGTTACAGAACGATTGACATTAGAATTGGTCCACATATCTACAACAATTTCATTTGAACATCAAGTACAAGAAGGAAAGCACCAATAATGTTGCAAACTGCCTCAGCCGGCCACTGATCTTGACGATAACCACCGTGCTCAACTCTTGTGGGTATGAGACTTTTGATTGGCCACTTCTCTACAGGAGTGATCCAAAATTTAGCCACACATACCAAACACTCTTGGAGGGAAACCAAGTTCCAAAATTTCACCTCCAGGATGTATTACTAGAGTCATATGGGAAACCTTTGTGTTCCTTCAAGAGAGCATGCCAAGATGATTTGGGAAGCACACTACAGTCAGGTTGCTAGGCATTTCAGGGTCAAGAAAATAGTGGCAGTACTGGAGAAGTATTTCTATTGGTCGAACCTTCGATAAGACATCGGGAAGTACATCCAATCCTGCACTTCCTGTGCCATTGCCAAACCATCCATCAAGAAGCAAGGCCTCTATACTCCGTTTCCTACCCCTAGTCAACCTTGGGAATCCATATCCATGGATTACATGTCGGGACTTCCTTCTACTAAGCATGGAAATGATTGTGTGTTTGTGGTCATTGACATATTCTCAAAGATGGCCATAATGGTGGCCTGCAAGAAGAATATCACAGCATAAGCCACTGCAAAAATATTCTTTGAACGAGTGTGGGTACACTTTGGGATCCCACAGTCTATAATCTCATATCGAGAAAGTAGGTTCCTTAGTACATTCTGGTCTAGCCTATGGTCATTGCTAGACACCAAGCTTACAAATTCCACATCTTTCCATCCCCAGATTGATGGCCAGACAAAGGTCGTCAACAGGATGATCGTACACATTTTGCACATGTACAACTCAAAACATCCATGCACATGGGATAAGAGCCTCCCCTATGTACAACACAGATATAACCGGGCCCTCCAAAGCTCAACTGACCATAGCCCCTTTCAGGTGGCTTGGGATTTCAGCCACTATGTCACATTGACATAGCCATTCCATTTGCAGCTACTCAGGGTGATTCAACTCATTTCCAGTCTGAAGTTTCCAAGGAGAAGAGCTTCATTGAGTGCATTCAACACATTCACCAATAGGTTCATGACATATTGGACAGATCCAATGCTAAGTACAAGCAGCGACATTATCATCATCGGGTGCAACACAAATTCCAGGTGGGCAACAAAGTGTGGCTACATTTCTAGAAGGAGCACCTCAATGGACCCCACCACAAGCTTCTCCCACTCCGATATGGGCCATAAACCATCATTAAGGATATCGGGGACAATGCCTTTGAGCTCAGTATTCCACCATTCCTTGGTTTGCACCCAGTGTTCAATGTGGACCGCTTTCGGCCCTACTTTCCACCTCTACTGGACTCTTCAGATGTGGCAGAACAACTCACACCAATAGAGTTAAACCCTGACTGCATGGAACAAGCCACAATTGATCAGATTATGGACACATAGATTAAGAACACCCACCAGCAAAAAATCCAGCTATATCGAGTTGTCAAAGTAGGCCAACTCCTTCACCAAGGAAAGTGGCTCACCAGGGGCCAAGTTCAGCAGAAGTTTCCTCATCTCATGGAGTAACTCAATGCAATGGGGACCATTGCTTCCTAAGGGGGGAGGAATGATCTAGGAGGATATTGGTGGCCACCCACCTATTCCACTTGGACCCCCACCATTGTTTCTTTCAGTTTTCTAGTTTCCTTAATTGTAGCACAATTTACTACTTTTGGTAGTTTTCGAGTCCTAAACTTCCGGAGCCATTTTGAGGCCCTAAACGATGTTTTTTCGGCATTGTATGGTCGAGAAAATATGAGTTTGTTCTGGACTCAATATTTTCTACTTATGGATGTATTCCTTAAATAGATATTTCTAATGATGTATCATGCGCATCAAACAGAGGTAGTATGCTAAAGTTATGACCCCGGGAAATTGATATACCAAGTTACCCAACCGGGCCCACATTCTGGTGTTTCACCTCCTAGGGTTAGGTTTTTGAATGTGTAGGGTTTCCATTGTTTCTCAATAATATATAGGCCTTTGAGCCTCATCGTAACATAGAGTTCAAAGGCATATAGCCACCACATCTCTTCTCAGCGATAAGCTACCAGCACTCTATCTAGTTTATTTCCATTCTGTATGTAAACCAGTTTCAATTATTGATTAATGAAATGAAGTGTTATTTCCATTGCATATTTGTTTCTATGGTTATTTGTGTAATCTATTGCATTCCTGCATAAATTTCGATCAACAATGATGGTGATGATGATGATGATGATGATTATGACGATGATGATGATGATTGCAATGATGATGATGATGATGTTTATGACGGAGATGATGAGGAGGAGGAGGAGGAGGATGACTATGAAGATGACTATGAGGATGAATAAGGTGGCGATGATGATGGTGATGATGAACAATGATGATGGCGACGATGCTGACGATGATGAGGAACAATGATGATGATGATGATGATGATCGTGATGATGATGATAAGGATGATTTCAATGACAATGATGAGGATGATGATTATGATGATGAGTATTAGGATGAGGATCATGATAATGAACAATGATGGTGATGATGATGATGAGGATGAGGATGAGGATGAGGATGATGATGATGACAACGACGATGAGGAACAATGATGATGATGATGATAGGTTTAGTTGAAACTTTCCTTTGATTTTATTTCCAAGCATTTGCAATGGAATGATGATGATGAGGAGGATGAGGATGATGAAAATGATGATGAGGAGGATGATAACTATGATGAGGAGGAGGAGGAGGAGGAGGAGGAGGAGGAGGAGGATGGTCAACAATGATGGTGATGACGACGATGATGATGAGGATGAGGATGATGATGAGGAGGAGGAGGAGGAGGAGGAGGAACAATGTTGGTGATGATGATGAGGAGGAGGATGATGGTGATGATGATGATGAGGATTATGACAATGATGGTGATGAGGATGATGACTATGATGATGAGAATGAGGATGATGCTGATGACAATGATGACGATGACAATGATGATGAACAATGATGGTGATGATGATGAGGATGAGGATGAGGATGATGATGATAATGATAGGTTTATACTATATTGTAGTGGGGATGACGATGATAGGTTTTAGACTATATTGTAAAAATAATCAAAATAATCATGAATATGAAGTCGTTGTTGAAGAACGTTAGTAATTAAATGAAATAAACAATAGTGAGTAAATTCTCTAAATGTTAGACAGGGGCGCATGCACATTTAAGTTTGTGTGCACGTCAATGCGCACGTGTGGTATTATACACACATGTGCATGCTTAAAGGTGCATGCGCGCACCTGTTAGTAGGTAAAAAAAAGCATAGTTCTGAATTCCTGGGATTGCTACCTATTTTCACGGGTTTTATTTTACTGTTTGTGCATTTTGTGCTCCTCACCTGTGCAATTTGGCTCACAATCCATCACCACTCTTTGATATATTGGATGGAAGCTCACTCTTGGAATCTATCAAACATATTCAGTGGTCCTGGAAGTTAGTGGAAAGATTCACACTACAAATTTTCATTGGAAGAAGAGATCATTTTGAATAGGTATGGTGAATTGTAAATGATTATTTTAATTCACAATTTTTCATATCATTTCATTGATTTATGTTTTATTATATGCCTACAACAATATCCCTCTCATAGAAAACATTTAATTTCACAAGAATAAATCCCAACTTCACATCTAAACAAGTCTCATATTCTCCATACAAGATGAAGTATTCCATGTTAACTAATTTACATTTACACATGAATATATTTTGATTTTACACAATGATGGCATAGATGAAGTTATATCTTGAGACTCTTCAATTTAAAAAAAAAAATTGAAGTAATCGTGGGAGAGGGTCCATATTGAATAGTTCACCAAGTTGTCCATATTCTCTATACAAGATGAAATATGCAATGTAGACCAATAACCATTTGCACATGAATATATTTCGATTTCCCACAAGGATGGCATAGATGAGCTGGTTCTCTATTGAGACTCTTCAATTTGTTTAAAAACCTTGGAAGTAATCATGGGAGAGGGTCCATGCTCTCCTCTTCACCAACTTTTCCATGCTCTCCTCTTCATGCTATATTTATCATAACATGCCTTTGAGCTTGACAAGGATTCCTCTACCTCAATGATTTCTCCTTTCTTTGAGGGATTTGCAACCTCCTCATTTCACTCATGTTTTTTTGACTTCCAATACTTTTTGAACACACCTATAGCTGTAATACTTGCAAACTTGACTA
The DNA here is from genome assembly GCA_001517045.1 of Pseudotsuga menziesii. Lineage (NCBI taxonomy): Eukaryota > Viridiplantae > Streptophyta > Pinopsida > Pinales > Pinaceae > Pseudotsuga > Pseudotsuga menziesii. Next base: position 13,663 of record LPNX010267135.1, read on the forward strand.
TATTTACTTGACTCAAATAGAGTATATAAATGAAAATTTGGTCCAAACATAAAGAGAAACCTTTAATCAACGATTATGTATCAATGCCAATAATTAGCATACTAACATATCTGTAATTTAGTTATTTATGTTGGAACGCGTCATGTATCATGTATAATGGAACTAATACCTTATGTGTTGCTTCTTATGTAGGGGTAGACCTCATAGTTTTGATAAAGAAACTTTTGGATATGGGAAACTCACATAACAAAGCAAGAAAAACTAGAAGGAATATTCCCATTGAAAAAGAAAATGAGGTAAGAGAAAAGGCCAAGTTGGCAATGGAGAGAGTGAGACATGGTCCAGAAATTTCCACTGATACTGCATCTGATCCTAACAGAGTTGATGACATAACAACCTCTAATTCAGTACCACCAGTGAAATGGTTGTGTCTAACGGACCCAACTCAAGTTCCAACATCAACACAGTCTCCAACCAACAATCCATCAATGAGCCATGTTAAAGCTCTTGAAGACATAGGTGTATTGAGAGACGATGAGTATGAAGCGTTGGACCTAGGAGCAATGATTAATTTGCAATCTCTTCCAGAAAACCACAACCATGTCAATCACACTCCCAATATGGACCAACATGTGAATGATTCACGACAACAAAGAAGCACACTCCCTTCCCTACCTAGACTATCTACTGCAAGAAAAAGGAATCCTAGACGTATCGATGTGGATGAAAGTTGTTTGTCAAGCCTTGAAGGTAAGTTTCCCAAACGCACTATTGATTGGCAATGTAACAAATTAATGAAGGAATATTTTGAATCCAAAGGCGATGCAAGTAAATGTCAATTATTACTATATTGGTTGTTAAAGTCAAATTGTTTAGTTGTTGTTAGGAGAATTCTGGGAATAAAGATGGTTAGAAATTCAGATGCTAACAATCATATTGTTAGAAATCTCCAATCTTCTTTTAATGCGATTGGGAAGACGTCCCATACTAAATATCTTTGTGCGGCTCGTCGTGTGTTATCAGAATCAGTTGTAAGGAAGTCCACATGGTAACATCGCCTCCTTTCACACACTTCTCAGATACTTAAATTAAATAGAAAAATTGTTCAAAAGTACTCTGTTATAAGAGAAAATCTGCAGACTCTAGGTGGAAAATATTGTTGGGCTTTTGTCAGTAGGTTGCCTCGTCAAGATATGAAGCTAATTGATGCTGTCAAGGAATTAATACAAACATCCTGGCATGATCGTACCATACCTTCATCTAATCAAAGAGATGTGCTAAAGCTAAGAAAAGGTTCTATTGAACATGAACCCCACATCAAACACTTCCTTGACACAACACAGACTGAACTCTATAAGAGATTCAAGAATGAGAACACATAATTGAACCTGGGCCAAAGGTCATTTGAGAAATGTAAATCATAGTACGTTTGTGTATGCATTAATCGAAACACATGCTGTTGTAGATACCATGTAGAATATGAATATTTTTTTGACACATATAAACATATATTTTGTGATTTGCATACTAACCTTGAGCAGGGCTGCAATGAATCCGTAATACCACCGAATGCATCAAGAGATTTTATCGCCAGCATCATGTGTCGAAGGCATAAAGGACAAAAATACTATGGAAAGTCATGTCTATATCGGAATTGTTCCAGGTGCAGTGGGTTTGCTCTTTTGAACCGTTGCATTCATGGAAGTGATGAGCATCAATTTGACAATATAAGCATGGAGATGCAGAGCTTCAAGTACGTAACCTATCAATTAGATAGTGCGAAGGAAAGTAAAAATATTGCATTGGTGAAGTCACATGTGCAAATGATTATTGCCTGTTTTTCCTCTTACATGTTTAGTTTCTACATATACATTCTTTAAAGTTCACATTCTAATATGAACTTAGTTTTCATGGCAACAAGTACAGGTATGTGATTTTTTAATGGATTTCTACAAGAAAACCGAGTAGTATGTTCAACATGTGCACATAGCGCGATGGCAGGATGAGCAGTACAGAAAATGCAAGGACAAATTTACCATTGGGACCATATTGTCAATTGTGGATTTTGCAGAAAACTACACCCTTCAGCCACAAAATGAAATTCGGAGTCAATACTACCATTTCGACCAAGTCAACATCATGGTACATATTACGTATAGGCATGGCCCTGAGAGCAGTGTTAAAAATAGGATAATACAGAAGGAGACAAACTTTTACATAAGTGATGATAGATGCCATGATCTACATTATGTGCAACACTGTTTTCAAATTTTCTATGATCAGCTAAAGGAGGGAGATATACAGATGGATCAGCATTGGATATGGTCAGATGGTTGTGTGGGCCAGTTCAAAAATTCCTAAGTCTTCCAATGGATGAGTATGTTACATAAGACATATAATGTGTCACATATATGGAACTACTTTGATACTGAGAATGGAAAAGGTGAGCATGATGGGGTCGGTGCATGCATCAAGACCGCACTACGAAGGGAGGAGATGAGGTTTACCAGAAACCCCCATTTCAAAGATGCAGAATTCATAGTTCAATGGTGCTCAACAACAATGTTAGACCGAACTTCAATGGTAAGAAGGCCAGTCAGTAATTTTTGGCATGTGGTTGACATAGATCAATCACATTCCTATAGTTGTGGCACAGTACAAGGAACACATGGATTTCATTCGATTCAAATCTCAAACAACCCCCTATTTGAAATATGGACGTGGAAAATTGCTTGCTTTTGCATCCCTTGTAGCAGTGGTGAATGGGATGAATGTGAATGCATGGATTGGGTTGATGATTGGGATCGTGTGTCACTTACAGTAGACCCACATGTAGTTGATGAAACAACCCACTTAGAGGAGGGTCAGTGAGCTATTTCGACAAACTATGACCATATCTCAGACCTTGTAAAACCAGGACACATATATGCAGTTGTTTCCCCGATAAACAATGAATGGGGCATGGATTATTGGTTGGCACGATGCATTCGAGGTAAGAAAATCCTGAATGGATCATTGATTGATGATGAAGGAAATGAATTTCCTACTGGCTGGATGGTGGTTGAGGGTGAATATCTTACACTAGATGGGAAATCAAGAAGAACTAGTGGGCATGTATTCATGGATTACAGACCAGGTTCTGTGGTCTATCACTTCACAAACTTGATTGTTGGCATGAACATCCATCTACAGACAATGTCAAGGAAGAACTCAACCAAGGTACATTACTTCTTGCCTCATTCAGAGCACGAGAGATAGATGGAGGCAATTAGCAACAGAGAGGATCTAGTTGGCTATATTGAATGAGATTGGGTAATTGTGCTTAAACTCCACTTGGGTAATAATAGCTGTCAATTTCAACCACTCATGGTCATCCTATATTTTAATAAATTTTGATGTGTTAGCTTGCACAAGCAAATGATTCTCTACATTTGACTATGCAAGAATACAAAAGCTATGCAAGAATACAAATATGCCACTAAAGCTATGCAAGAATACAATTTTTCGTCATTTGCATTCTCAATTCCTTCTATTCTTTTTAATTAGAGATTGAATTATTTGAATGTAACTTTCAAGTGAAAATGTTTGATGCATGTATCTTCAATAGACACCCTTCACTAGTTTAATCTTCCACCCATGTTTCTCTTACCTTTGCTACAGGAGTTTAAACATGATGTCCTCCACAGGTTTGCTAACTCCACACTTTATATTGTTCTCTACATGTCCTGCTTGGTAAACCACTATATTTGGAACTTCCTCTCCAATTTGAGAAATCAAAAGGTATAACACAGAGCAAGGTCAACAATTAGCATTGCATCCCAGATCGAGAGTGACCAAGTGTCCCTGAATGAAATTTTCATGCGACTTGCAGCTCGACATAACTCGGCAACTGGAGTTTGGATCGACAATTCGTCGACTCTGTTGGTCTCTTGGCATGCTCTAACATCCCCAAACCTTCAACTAACGAAGAGGACACTACCATGCCATTAACCAACCAGGAAACTAGCCCCATGAACATGTGCATACATATAACTAAAGTAAAATGCTTGGAAGTAAAGATATGCATACATGATTATCATACAGTGGAAGAATAATCATACATTCAAGCATTTAACATGTTCATCATTATTCATTAACAGTAAATATGATTGTAGAAGTGAAATAGACAAGAATACTTATCTTGTGAAGCATTCATCCCGCAACCAGCTATGTCGCTGCAACGTTCCACCCAACCATAGGCCAGTGTGCTCCTTAATCTCTCAGCAATGTTGCCACCCCCAAGCTGGGCATGATTCCCCAAGGAATAAGGAATAGGCAGGCTTACACATAGCCAAGGATACACAAATCAGCCAATCCAACACAGTTGGGTTTATTAGGCCATCAACAAATTAGCCAAGCCAACACAGTTGGGTTTATTAGGCCATCAACAAATCAGCCAAGCCAACACACTTGGGTTTATCAGGCCATGGACGAGTTGGTAAAGGCTAAATGCTAAGCTAGTGAGCCCATTGAAGAGCTAAGGACACCTACACCAGAACTAGCCTAACTTCTAGGACACCCACACATGACCAACACAAGGAAATCAGCCCCTTCTTTGCTACACAGTCCCTCATGCCCTGACCTCCCTTGCGGTTCTATTTAGGGGTTGTGGAGAAGAAATACATCCCTCTATCTCTGTCTGTGTGGTTCTTAAACACACCAGGTTTATCAATCAAACCAATCCATCATTCCCATTCCAACACAATTTGAAGACCAACCACTGCATACACGCAGCAAAACCAAGCAGTTCACGACTCTATGGAAACGTGATGGAAACCAAATGGTGAAATTAGCATAGGCTAAAAAAGCGATTCAAAGTTGTTCTTGCCCCTAGAATGGCCAAAACAACTCAGTAGCAACCCCAAAACGTAATGGATCCCATAGCAACCAAATCGTGGATGAAACCAACATCAACCACATGCGAATGAACCTACAGCAAAATCACAACTCATGGGGAGAAAAACAGCAAACCCAAATCGTGAATGGCTCCTTCACAAGAATCATGGATAACAAAAAATGGTTCCCCAAACAGATACATGAGGAATAAATCCTAGCCTATGCGTGAGGAAAGATAGATCCACTCCCGCGTGAGGATGGAATTCCCCAGACCACAATCATGAAGGTGAAGACCAGGCCTACTGCCTGTGTGAGGGAAACGATGGCTTTATCGCCAGGTATGCATATCGTTAGAGCTGACAGTAGCCTACTATACTGACACTGCCATGCCCACATTTCCTCAAATAGTAACTCCCCTCAACTAACACCTGCCCAAAGAACTTGGTGGCTGAGAGAGACAAGAAGGTGGTTGACACATGACACTTTCCCAATGGCTCCCACGGTTAGACAATTCCCCCCTTAACCTTAGGAAATCATGCCCTTTTCATTATCATTGCACCACCATAGCTGGTTGTAGGTTTTTGATTAATTTTTCATATTTACATGATGCGAAAAATAATGTGCTGGATAGCATGATATATCATCGGCAACGGTTCCAATCGCTGAAACATAATAAAACCAAATCGATGGTGGGGATTTTGTCTTTAGCTCCACACCACGAATAATTACAATATATACATCATTTATCTTTTAATGCAAATGGGGTCAAAACTGGGGTATTACACATGCCATTACCTCTAGAGGGCCCTGCCCACTGCATTCACATGGCCCAGTGACTCCATGTTCCATCGATTTCGTAAACTAGGGTTTTGCTCAGTTTCCTTCAATGCAACTCTCGCACTGGTGGGTCAACTCTGAAAAAAACCTCCTCCATGCTAGTCTTGGTGGTGTTCCCATGTCAGCATTGGCCATACACACATGTTAGAGCCAACAGCATGCAATCTTGTTGCTCCGTTTGGTTTTTTGCTCCTGGACCAAGAGTGTCCAAGTGTCCTTAAACAACATTTTCATGCAACTTGCAACTCGACATAACTTGGAAACTGTAGGTCAGATTGACAAGCCTTCAACTCTATTGGTCTCCTAGCATGCCATTACCTCTAGTGGTCCCTCTCCACCATGTTTGCATGGGCCAATGACTCCACTATGCATCAGTTTCGTAAACTAGCATTTTGCTCAGTTTCCTTCAATGCAACTCTCGCACTGGTGGTTCAACTCTGAAAAAACCCTCCTCCGTGCCAGTCTTGGTGGTGTTCCCATGTTTTCATTTTCCATACACACCTATCAAATCCAACGACATGCAATATTGCTGCTCCGTTTGGTTTTTCGCTCCCGGACCAAGAGTGTCCAAGTGTCCCTAAACGGCATTTTCATGTGACTTACAAATCGACATAACTCGGCAACCATACGTCGGATCGATGAGATGTCAAATCCCTTGGTCTCCTAGCATTCCATTACCTTTAGTGGGCCCTCTCCATCACATTTTCATTGGCCAGTGACTCCAGTGTGCATCGGTTTTGTAAACTAGGGTTTTGCTCAGTTTCCTTCAATTCAACTCTCACACTAGTGGGTCAACACTAAAAATCCCTCCTCCATGATAGTCTTGGTAGTGTTCCCATGTCAGCATTAGCCATACACATCTATCTGAGCCAACAACATGCAATCTTGCTGCTCCGTTTGTTTTTTTGCTCCCGGACCGAGAGTCACCAAGTGTCCTTGAACAACATTTTCATGCAACTTGCAACTCAACATAACTCAGTAATCGTAGGTCGGATCGATGAGCCATTGAATCTGTTGATCTCTTGGCATGCCATTACATCTAGTGGGCCCTCTCTGCCATGTTTTCATGGGCCAGTGACACCACTGTGCATCAGTTTCATAAACTAGGGTTTTGCTCACTTTTCTTCAATGCAACTCTCGCATTGATGGGTCAACTCTAAAAAACCGTCCTTCATGCCAGTCTTGGTGGTTTTCCCATGTACACATTAGCCATACACACCTCTCAAAGCTAATGGCATGCAATATTGCTGCTCCATTTGGTTTTTTTCTCCCGGACTGAGAGTGACCAAGTGTCCCTGAATGAAATTTTCATGCGACTTGCAACTCAACATAACTCGGCAACCGTAGGTCAAATCGATGAGCCGTCGAATCTGTTGGTCTCATGGCATGCCATTACCTCTAGTGGGCCCTCTCCACCGCATTTTCATGGGCCAGTGACTCCACTTGCATCGGTTTCGTAAACTATGGTTTTTCTTAGTTTCCTTTAATTCAACTCTCGCACTAGTCGGTCAACTCTGAAAAACCATCCTCCATGCTAGTATTACTGGTGTTCCCATGTTCACATTTCCCATACACACCTATTAGAGCCAACAACATGCAATCTTGCTGCTCTGTTTGGTTTTTTGCTCCCGGACCAAGAGTGACCAAGTGTCCATTTTCATGCGACTTGCAACTCGACATAACTCGGCAACCAGAGGCCGAATTAATGAGTCGTCAACTCCATTGGTCTACTACCATGCCATTACCTCTAGGGGGCCCTCTCCACCGTGTTTGCATGGCCCAGTGACTCCACTGTGCATCGGTTTCGTAAACTAGAGTTTTGCTCAGTAGATTTATTGATGTTGTAATTTGTTGTAATAAGAGGTTCTAGATATGTTATATGCTTGGAAAGAGTGCCCTAAAGGGATGTATCTTCATGGTGTTAACATACTCTTGGACTAGGGTTTATTTTGTTGGGTTTCCTTATGATATTAGGATGAAGATAAGTGAAATATTGGACCATAGTGACCACCTTCACACACATGTTGAGGAGAACAAATGAGCATAGTAACCACCTTGGCACACATATTGAGAATAATCATTGCAGCATTGTAACCACCTCTAACACATATGTCAACAAGCATTGGGAACAAGAAGCTGTGGTACACAACTAGAGGAGGAATGCATTACATGATGAAACTTGGATATGCATAAGGACACTAGGGCTTATATATGTAAGTAAACCTTGGAGAAGGAGATATAATACTAGAGGAATTGATGGTTGTCTTGCGGAATCTATAGCTCTTGCTGTCAAGGAAAAGGAGGTAGAATTAGGGTTCCAACCCTGTAGAAGATACAAAGAAAAGAGCTAATGTGTTTGGTGATATTGCAGTCTTGTTCTTGTGTGATACATGGAGGTTAGGGAAAGACCATGGAAAACTTAACTTAATAAGTCTCGAGCCTCTTTTGATTCCTTTCTTAGAAGAAGATTTTTTTAAGTTTAGTTGATTTTCCATGGAGGTCTTGGTGCTTGTGTTGATGAAATAGACAAAGACCTAGGGTTTGAGGAATCATCCTAGGATAGACATGTTGACGTAAAAATTGGTGCTAGACTTGTCTGAAATGCCATGTGCTTCTATGATGAAAGATGATTAGGGTTTATAAACCCTAACGAGGAAAACAATTATAGTGTGGATACCTTAATGCATGCTAGGGGTTCATGAACTACAATCTCGTTGAGACTTGCATACTAGGGTTTCATGAACTACTATTGCATACTAGGGTTTCATGAACTACAATTGCATGCTATAACTATTGTTGAGAAGTTATGATATGGAACTAGGGTTTTGTGACCTCTTTAAAAGCTATGATATGGAAGTAGAAACACATGTACATGTACAAATCCAAAACCAACGAGGCTTTCATGAACTACAAATTGCATGCTATAACTAGGGTTGAGAAGTTATGAGATGGAAATATGTATTTATGAGCTCTTTACAAGTTATCAGATGGAAAATATAAACACACCTATGGTTTCATGGACTACCATTGAATGCTAGGGTTTCATGAACTACAATCTCGTTGAGACTTTCATACTAGGGTTTCATGAACTACAATTGCATACTAGGGTTTTGTGAACTACAATTGCATGCTATAGTTTCATTAACTACAAATTGCATGCTATAACTAGGGTTGAAAAGTTATGAGATGAAAGTAGGGTTTTATGACCTCTTTACAAGTTATGAGGTGGAAAATAGAAACACACCTATGGTTTCATGATCTACCATTGCATGCTAGGGTTTCATAAACTACAATCTCATTGAGACTTGCATACTAGGGTTTCATGAACTACAATTGCATACTAGGGTTTCATGAACTACAATTGCATGCTATAACTAGGGTTGAGAAGTTATGAGATGAAACACATGTACATGTACGAATTGAAAACCAACTAGGGTTTTGTGAACTACAATTGCATGCTATAACTATTGTTGATAAGTTATGATATGGAACTAGGTTTTTGTGACCTCTTTAAAAGCTATGAGATGGAAGTAGAAACACATGTACATGTACAAATCCAAAACCAACTAGGCTTTCATGAACTACAAATTGCATGCTATAACTAGGGTTGAGAAGTTATGAGATGGAAATATGTATTTATGAGCTCTTTACAAGTTATGAGATGGAAAAGAGAAACACACCTATGGTTTCATGAACTACCATTCAATGCTAGGGTTTCATGAACTACAATTGCATAATAGTGTTTCGTGAACTGCAATTGCATGCTATAGTTTCATTAACTACAAATTGCATGCTATAACTAGGGTTGAAATGTTGTGAGATGGAAGTAGGGTTTTATGACCTCTTTACAAGTTATGAGATGGAAAAGAGAAACACATCTATGGTTTCATGAACTACCATTGCATGCTATGGTTTCATGAACTACAATTTCATACTAGGGTTTCATGAACTACAATTGCATGCTATAACTAGGGTTGAGAAGTTATGAGATGAAACACATGTACATGTACGAATTGAAAACCAATTAGGGTTTTGTGAACTACAATTGCATTCTATAACTATTGTTGAGAAGTTATGATATGGAACTAGGGTTTTGTGACCTCTTTAAAAGCTATGAGATGGAAGTAGAAACACATGTACATGTACAAATCCAAAACCAACTAGGTTTTCATGAACTATAAATTGCATGCTATAACTAGGGTTGAGAAGCTATGAGATGGAAATATGGATTTATGAGCTCTTTACAAGTTATGAGATGGAAAAGAGAAACACACCTACGGTTTCATGAACTACCATTGAATGCTAGGTTTTCATGAACTACAATCTCGATTAGTCTTTCATACTAGGGTTTCATGAACTACAATTGCATACTAGGGTTTCATGAACTACAATTGCATGCTACAGTTTCATGAACTACAAATTGCATGCTATAACTAGGGTTGAAAAGTTATGAGATGGAAGTAGGGTTTTATGACCTCTTTACAAGTAATGAGATGGAAAAGAGAAACACACCTACGGTTTCATGAACTACCATTGCATGCTAGGGTTTCATGAACTACAATTGCATACTAGGGTTTCATGAACTACAATTGCATGATATAACTAGGGTTGAGAAGTTATGAGATGAAACACATGTACATGTACAAATTGAAAAAACACTAGGGTTTTGTGAACTACACTTGCACGCTATAACTATTGTTGAGAAGTTATGATATGGAACTAGGGTTTTGTGACCTCTTTAAAAGCTATGAGATGGAAGTAGAAACACATGTACATGTACAAATCCAAAACCAACTAGGCTTTCATGAACTACAAATTGAATGTTATAACTAGGGTTGAGAAGTTATGAGATGGAAATATGGATTTATGAGATTGTTACAAGTTATGAGATTGAAAAGAGAAACACACCTACATTTTCGTGAACTACCATTGCATGCTAGGGTTTCATGAACTACAACCTCGTTGAGACTTTCATACTAGGGTTTCATGAACTACAATTGCATGCTATAACTTGGGTTGTAAATGGCCCTCCCCCTCATGTTTTCATGGCCCAATGTGTCTAGATATCACTAAGAAAGCACATGTTGCGGCATTATATTATTTATGTACTAGAATATAAGCCAACAACCTGCATAATAAAACTAGGGTTCACATATTGAGACATGGAACTACAAACTAAGGTTTTATGAACTCTTTAGGTTTGAACATCAAATTAGATTGGTTAGTATCATTTAAGTAGAAACCAAATGGCCATATAGCCCTAGGATACACTTACAAATTGAAAACCAACTATGGTTTCATGAACTACAAATTGCATATTATAACTAGGGTTCACAAGTTATGAGATGGAACTAGGGTTTTATGACCTCTTTAGGTATATATGCTTAGATTGGTTAGTATCATTTAAGTAAAAACCAAAAGGACCTATACCTAGGATATGCACATACATGAAATAGTTTTATTGGGATTAATATGAACTACTTATTATTTCATATGTTCACAAATGCAAACACCAATGTGTTCAAATGCTAAGAACAATACTCAAATTATCAAATTGTTACAATTGAATTAAACCCTAGGTTATTAATTGAATTTATTTGTTATCCTAAACCCTAGATAACATTATTGTAATTGATGAATAGTTACATGCTAGACTTGCCTGAAATGCTAACCCTAGCTAGACTTTCCTGAAGTGCCATGTGCTTCTATGATGAAAGACGATTAGGGTTTATAAACCCTAAGGAGGAAAACAATTATAGTGTGGGGATTTGAATTTTAGCTTATATTATATTTATGATTGGGTAGATTCTAGCATTGGTTATGCATGCTAATTTGAGATAATTTTGGGTTGAATTTGTTAAGTAAATTTTAATGGTGTCTATTTTGTTAGATATCCTAAGTGTAGACCTTTGGATAGGTCATCATGCACTTGTGTAGGCCATCAAGATGATGACTAAGGAAAATCCTCTAAAATAAAAGGAACTTGCTAGCCAAAATGACCCTTCAAACAATGATTGTACACCCAAAGAGAACATGTTGCTACCAAAGGAAGGATCAATAGGGATGACAAGATAGGAAGTGAGTGGGTAAGATAGGAAGGAAAACAAGTGACCTTAGGCTATTATAGGTGGGTAAGAAGGCTATTAGGGCTTCCCTAAACAGTATATTACTTGTTAGGGTTTCGTCATTGATTATAAATCCCAGGTTATGCATGCTAACCTTTAAACTTCTGTTAGGGTTAGGGTTTCCTCATGGATTCTAAACCCTAGGTTATGCATGCTAACCCTTAAATCATTAAAATTGCAACAAGTACAATAGCTCGTTAGAATTTCAAGTGCTCAATAGATCATTATAGAAGACACATATTCATGAACTTGTTTCATTTTTTATTTGTCAAGGAAGAACAATTTTTATGGGACGTTAGCATTATGGGATGTTTTAATTCCAATTATGCATGTGGTTGAAGCATGTTAGTGGTGTTGATGGGACGTTATCATCATATAGTACAAAGTCAACCTCTCTTGCAACCAACATAAAAGTATTTTCAGCCAAGCATTTAGCATTATGGCAGTCCTATATTTCACTTTTTAGCTAACCAGGACAAAGGTACAATCTTTTTAAGTAAACATCAGTGATAAACAATTTTATAAGTGACAAATTTCCAAGCCAATGGGACTGTTAAACCAAATCAAATTTCCAGTCAAGTAAAATGTCTTATGACAGTCCAATATGTAATTTTTAGTCAAGTAAAATGTCTTATGACAGTCTAAGTTGTAATTTCCAGTCAAGTAGGAATGATAAGAAGTATATTCACTTGGATTTTGATGACACAATGACTTGCAAGCAATTCAAGGACTTTTCTAGTATTTTGCCAAGTTATGGATGTTTATATACCATTGTCAAATTTTTTTAAGTATGGTTGGGAATGATTGTTTATATACAATCCCTTTAGGGTATCTTTGTGCCACTTTAAATTGGGTTATGGACAAATTTGAGGTGAGACGTCAGTGACTGGGTAAGATAGGAAGGAAAGGAAGTGACCTTAGGATATGATAGGTGGGTAAGAAGGCTATTAGGGCTGCCCTAAATAGGATATTATAGTGAATATGTTAGGGAAGCTTAGGATGAGTTAGTGGTGTTCTAGGGCTGTCCAAAATGGATATTATGATCAGAGATATAGGGAGAGTCATGGGGGTCTAAGTAGTGTGGAAATGAAAGGAATAAGCCTTGCTTTAGAAAGAGGGAAAGGTAGGATTCTAGGGCAAGGGTTTTAGCAAGGGTTAGGCTAGAATAGAATGGTTTAGGTGTGTCTTATGGCTGCCTAATAGGTAGTATTATAGTCTAGTTTGATAGACAGTCCTAGGGTTAGTCAATGATAGAAAATGAAGTAGAAATCCAAAGGTTAGAATTACTATGTAAATACCAAATGCAAACAAGTTCTTTCTATTGCAATTTGGACAATGAATAAGACTATATTTTTATGAATTTGTGTATTTTTTGTTAACTAACCTATAGTGTTAATTTTTTTATTCATTTTATTATGAAATTATGGACTTTATTGCTTTGTCAACAATAAGTATTGCAAGCGCATCAATTGTAAACTACTACTCTAAAGAAGTACAAAATGATATATTAGTATACAAAAATATCCAATCATATACAAAATATGGAAACTCGTGCCCTATACAAAATATGGCAACTCGTGCCGAAATGCCACATCATGGCTAGTGTACATAGGAGGCTCTCTCAATCCTTCTGTCCACCCTCAGAGCTCCCAAGTCCAACTACAAAATCAATCTTCCTCTTCTTCGAGTTAGAGGAAGGAAAGGAAGTGACCTTAGGATATGATAGGTGGGTAAGAAGGCTATTAGGGCTGCCCTAAATAGGATATTATAATGAATATGTTAGGGAATCTTAGGATGATTTAGTGGTGTTCTAGGGCTGTCCAAAATGGATATTATGATCAGAGATATAGGGAGAGTCGTGGGGGTCTAAGTAGTGTGGAAATGAAAGGAATAAGCCTTGTTTTAGAGAGAGGGAAAGGTAGGATTCTAGGGCAAGGGTTTTAGCAAGGGTTAGGCTAGAATAGAATGGTTTAGGTGTGTCTTATGGCAGCCTAATAGGTAGTATTATAGTCTAGTTTGATAGACAGTCCTAGGGTCAGTCAATGATAGAAAATGAAGTAGAAATCCAAAGGTTAGAATTACTATGTAAATACCAAATGCAGACAAGTTCTTTCTATTGCAATTTGGACAATGAATAAGACTATATTTTTATGAATTTGTGTATTTTTCTTTAACTAACCTATAGTGTTAATTTTTTTATGCATTTTATTATGAAATTATGGACTTTATTGCTTCGTCAACAATAAGTATTGCAAGCGCATCAATTGTAAACTACTACTCTAAAGAAGTACAAAATGATATATTAGTATACAAAAATATCCAATCATATACAAAATATGGAAACTCGTGCCCTATACAAAATATGGCAACTCGTGCCGAAATGCCACATCATGGCTAGTGTACATAGGAGGCTCTCTCAATCCTCCTATCCACCCTCAGAGCTCTGAGGTCCAACTACAAAATCAATCTTCCTCTTCTTCGAGTTAGAGGAAGCTCAGTTCACCTAGCTACTTTGACCACCTCCCTTGGGGCTCTGAAATGACAACAATCAAATGTCAACTCCTACAGGCAATTATACAAGTATAAAACAAAATTTAAATATAAAAATTATGTTTTCAAATTTTAAATAGATCACCTGAGATGAGACCGTAAGTGGTGAGCGGGCTACCCTCCTCCGTGATCCAAGTCTCTCAGCAATGCCACCCTGCAACATTTAAAAAGCAAGATAACTCATACAATTTACTGCTATGTTAATTTTCGTTGATATTGAACGCGATTTTCATAAACTAATCAATCTCACCATGAACACACCAGGATTCTCCTAGGGGCTAGCAGGTGGAGCAATCAACTGCTCCTCAGGGGTGGCAGGTGGAGCAATCAACTACTCCTCAGGGGTGGCAGGTGGAGTAGTGGGTTGTACAACCTACTCTGATGCTAGGATGGAGGGAATAGCAGAGGATGTAACCACATCGATGTTGGATACAACACTAGTGGGCATGGTGGGAGAGGGCATGGACTAGAGTGGGCGAAGTGGTGATGTACGACGATAAAGTCCAACTAGATGTAGAATGGAACGGGCCGCCCTGGAAGAGGAAACGAGGGTGGTGGGGGGATATGGAGGAGGGGGATGAGGTCTGGGATGGGGTGGAGGGATGGGTGAATGTGGATGGATGGCGTAATGTGGTCGGAGGGGGAAGGGTGTAAACATGGGAAACGGCAAGGGAGGGGGTGTATGGGTGGGGCGGGGGGGGGGGGGGGGGAGCTGGATGGAAGTGTGGTGGTGGGTGGGAGGCAAGGGATGGATGAAATGGGGTGGGGATGGATGCAGTGAAAGGGACATGTATGCCAGGGGCTACACCTGGCATATGTGGTGGGAAAAAGGTAGTCGGTGGAGAGATAGTGACACCGACATGCCTATGTGGTGGGACATGCATACATATTCCTGTCATCATGTATTAGTACATAAAAAATATAACTATATGAATATAAGACATCAAAACTGAAATTAAATTTATACTTTATTACAAGATACATTCTCATGAGGGGATCTGTTAATCCCTGGTAGGGATGGGTGGTCACTCAATCCTACAGACACCTATTCATTTGCAAAAAAATATTTAGATTCAATTAGTAAATATTAACTAAATACAGGCCGAAAATTTAAATAAATATGCGATGATTGACATCCAATTACTACTAACATTAAATTTAATTACCGAAAGAAAACTACCTGTGTGTATGTTGTCGTGATGTCCTCAGCAGCTTCCATGGCTCCATCTAGGTTGAAGGAACCAGCATCCTCCTACTCGTGTGTTGGAGACTCGACACTGAATAGTTGTACATTAAAAAAAACAAGTCATCAACATTTTATTCTAAGTTAAATTTATTAGAAATTATGACATTAAATAAAACAATGACTAACCTGGTGTAGGTAGCTCTGTGTGCCATGCTCCTCCGTGGGAACCTGGCATGGATTCCCACAATGAGAACAATGATGTGGCATTGGTCTCATCGATCTAGATGGATCCACCTAGCTACCACCTGTATCTACTCTCCCTCATCCACCACTAGTAGATCGTGCAAAAGTGTGTCTCTTGGGGGGGTCCTGCTCGCTCTGCGAGGACATAGCCACAAATTTGGTATGCCTAAGAAGGTTTCATGTGGTACGTCTGACAGATGCATGGATCTCATCTTGCTCTCTACCTAACCCAGGGGGTTGAGGAGGCAGGTTTGGCTCTCACCTAGGTGCAGCGGGTTGTCTGAGTGGGTTCCAGTGGGCATGAGGTCGATCTTGGGATGAGCCAAAACCAACGCCCTGAAACTCAGTGATGTCAAAGTAGTTCACATGGAACCCTAACACAAACTCAACCCACAGTTTCCTCAGAAAATACTATGGGACCTCAACATTGCTACATGGAGGCTTGTCGGATACCATGAACCATCTCTTCTTCCAGTTTTCTCTCCATGGCTGGTAATTACACCAATCCATGCAAACTCACCTCTTCCTCACATCTGGAGGTTGTGTTGTTCTAGGATCTATAAATTTGCTCCACATTTGGGATTTTGTAATATTCAAGTTTTTAATATCCTCTATGGACATACCAGTGCTATAATGCTCTCTCATTCAAGCCCTATATTCGCTCAAACTGGTTATCTCACTATGGGCAATGTTGATAGATTATATAATGTTTTGTATTGATGTGGCAAGGGAAACCCAAGAGGCTTCCCTCGTGTTCTTCAATTCATCACTCAAAATTCTTAATTGCTTTAAATCCCCGTGTAATTCATCTTCGAGGTTTTCTTCTTCGTTTAATTCAGGGTTTTCTTCATTTAATTCGGGGTTTGGGTCCTCTGTTTGGTTTGTTTCATTCATTTATTCGGATGGTTCATTGGTATTGGTCATTGTGGTTAGGTAATTTGTACCTGCAGTATCAAAGTTTTCCCATTTCAATTGATTTTCAATTTCTTTTTAATTTTGTATTTTATTTTAAAAATAATAAAAACAATGAAATAAACAAAAAAAATTGCATTCCTACTCTATTTACCTTACTCCAGCGTCATTTTAGGCAATTTGCACAAGTTGGTTGGGCTCCTTGGGGGTTGAAATCATCTCCTTGGGGTCGAATTTGGCTCCTCCTTGCATGCTCGCCGGTTGCAAAACAATACAAATTGTTTTGTTTTTTTTTAATACACAGGGACACGCATGCATCCTTGTTTGCTATTGTGCCCAACCCGCGCGCGTGGCCAAATGTGTGTGCGCATCCAAATGCGCATGCACATTTTATTGCCCATGCTGGAAATCTGGCGTGGAGGTTCATGAGTTCGAAGTGAAAGCGCGTGCGCGCATCTGCTAGGTGCATGCACGTTGTTGATTTAGCCTTCTTGCGTGATCCCATTGTTAGTTTTTCAACATTCAAGCTAGCATTATGTTAGGATCTTTAACTAAGAGAACAACAAGTACAACAATCAAACACAAGAGACAATGAACACAGTGTTTTTCCTTGGGGAAACCATAAATGGAGAAAACCCCGCAACTTCCTCAGAGATAGAATCAGCACAAAGGTAAAACCACAAAATAGTAAGATGCACTCTGTCAAAACCCCAAATTTTTCGAAAAATTTAAAATTTTTAAAATGCAGATAATTTTCATAAATGCAGTCAACTAATCATTAAATTAGTTATATGTTACTGAATTCATTATCTGAAATATCTATTTGCTTATGTTTATATTATAGAACAATTCTTTTCAGTTTACTGACTTGTTTTCTCTTTCTGACCACAAGGTGGAACTATCATGAAATTCTGGGCTTACTTAGCTTTCGAGCTAATACAGAAAGTTTTCCTATTCTTACAGACTACAGGTAAGAAGTTCTGGTGCTGCTTGTCATTAATTCTAAAGAAATTAGATATAAATTCGTCACACAAAAATAACTCAGTAAAGAATATAAATGCTAACAATTTCCAAAGCTTATTGAGGTAAACTCATTAAACTATCCTTCTTTCTAGTAAATGTAAATTTATAGTTCTTAATGCTTACTGACTATTCGATATCTATCATAGTCGTCAAGCGTAAAAATGCCTTAACTATTTCTTTACAAGCAGAGTAAGAATGGCAGAGTTATAAAATTAATGTTTTAATTTCAATTGTGCACAAATACATTTACATCATGATGGATTTGGTTACTGTATGTGATAAGTGCGTAATGTATATTGATAAGGGGTTTACATGCTATTGTTTCCATTTTCAAGCTTTGAAGTTTAACAGGTTTACATCTTTATTTCAAGCTGCTCTTTGAAAAAGATATACTAGTGTTGATGCATAGAGTTTTATTTACACATAACCTATTCAGAGAATATGGTTTAGTTAGTGTTATTAATCATTAAATGGTTATTTATTGTTAAAATATGAGAGTTACTAAAATGCTTAACACCTTTGTTTACCCATTTAAGGTTTTACACAACAACTGCTCCAAAGCATAACTAAAGCTTATCTTTAGTAAGATAGATATCTTATTGTAAACAGGTTTTATCCCATCCCTTTCATAGATATAAAAGGGGCATGTCCTTGATGGATTATAATCATTGAAAGATTGCATATCATGATAGTTTTATGGCCTAACTTTTATGTTGATGGATCTCGTGTCAAAGAGATTTGTGGCTTAACCTTTGTCATGTTACAAATTATTGGTTAAGAACATTTATTTTAAGCAATACATTCACCAAAATAAATGTTATTATTTTCTTTTGTATCTTATTTCCAAACTTTACTATTTTAATAAATACAACAAGGCGAACGAAGTTAACATTAATAATAGGATATTTGCTATAGTTTGATTCTATAAACCTCCTTGATATCAACCAATAGTATACCTTTATAATAAAGTTATAGATGTTAGTTGAACGAACACTTGTTGTAAGCAATGTTCTTCCTTAAACATAAATGTTATAAATTCCTTGTAAAAACAATGTTACAAAACTTTATGTAACTATTTGATGAAAGAATAATCGCATAGCCTTAGATAGAAAAATCATGACAAGGACCACACCGTGATATTCATAAGTTTAAACTTGACTTGAGTTTATACATACCATAATTTATAAGGTAAAGGGGGTCGTAACACTTCCCACGACCTTGATGATTGTTAAGGTAAAGGGTTTATATTGACAAAAGTCTTATGTTCCCATGCAGCATATGTAATAGGTTGACATGGATCATGGGATAATGTGGAACCTTCGAATATCAATGAGTGGGAAAAGATAATACTCATGGAAGGAAGTTCTCCGGGACTATACACTCGAACCCACAGCTTGCAAATTATTTATCCGGGTAACGTGGCGTCATTGTGGCCATGTGCTGCATAGATAAAAAGGACTCTCCTTCGAACCCTAATCTTATTATCTCTTCTGTGGTTTTCGGCCTCCTACCGCTCTGCAATGGTGTTGGTGCACCCTTGTCGCACCGCTCCTCTGCAATGGTATTCTCCCAGCTTGTTGTCTTTGTCTTTCGCTCATTGAGAGCTCACTTTGAATACTCATAGAGAAGAGTTTTAAACCTTTGATTCTGTTGGCAAGGAGTAGGGTTAGTTTTCTCCGATTTTAACCTTCCCTACTCGCTTAGTTTAGTTTTTTAGCAGTCCGTAAGGCCCCCATTTCTTCTTGGGATCAATAATGGGAGACGTGGCCTCGTGACGTGAAGTTTGTTGGTTTAAGGGTTTTGGAGTAATTAGGTTTTCCTGTTAGGAATCACTACGGCACAAGCATTTATGCTCGCTTGGCCGTGGCTCTCACTCTCTGTCGCGGTTGGTTGATGCTTGTTAATGATCTCTTCCATCTTGCAGCCGATGAAAGTTTGGCTCCTCCTCGCATTAGTGGTAACGCTTCTTCTCGTGGGAGACTATGCTTCCGTAAAGCCTTGAGGTAAGGCAACCATTAACAGTTTTGATTATCTCTGCATTATTTATTTATATGTTTGTTTATTTTTTCTTTTTGAATACGATATTAACATCATCGTTCCTCTCTGTTCACAGGTGTTGGCTTGTCTCCTTCTGCGCGGTTCGTACGAGGCTGTGGCAGCAGTTGCTGGTCATGGGTAAGCCTAGTTTAACCATGGCATTTCCTCCTTGTTTGGTCATTTTGGGACATTTGTGGGTTGGTGCATCGTGGCCTGCAACCCTTGTGGTTTTGGTTTATCCTGTTACTTAGTTTGTTGTTTTTAGTGGATGATGAGGCCCTTGCATTAAGCGGGGTGCTCCGGCTCCGGCGATGACTGTATATGTCAGTTTTTAATTTCTATTACTGTGTATAAAAAAATGTAAATGGTGGAAAGGCTGTGAAAGCCTCACTTTGTGTATTTTTTTTAGGCCGAGAGACAATATTTGGAAAAAAGCTTAAAACCCTCGATTTCATACTCCTATTGTAATTTTGGTATTACAGGGTTTTTCACCCTAGCTCCATGATATAAGCTATCTATACGGTCTCTTTTAAAAAAAATATCTTTTGTTTACAGTATAGTACTGAAATTTAATTATTTTACTTGTGTTATAAATATATTATTTAAGCTCGGCATAATGAGCATATCTAAGTTATGTTACTTAGATTCCTGTAATCTAATATATCTAAATTACACTCTGTAAATTATTTAAATTAGTAACTGCTAGGGTTTTCTATACATTGTTTATATATTGATTTACTTTATTTAAAAGAATTTTAAATGTTGTTATATATTTGTTACCCTTCAGAATATAATGAATTATGTTTTTACCGAGGCACTTCTGAATCTGTCAGATACAGCTTTTGAGTATAAAAATTATGTCTTGTTTACTTTTTACTATAATATGATAAGAACATTACTTATTTACATATTAATAGTGTTCTTATAATTATATAATGATTAGCTTGTTCTTGTTTATTTATAATCATAGAATAAGTTAGTATTTTACTATTGTGTTCTTATACTTACTGCACTGAATAATTTATATAGGTACACTCTGTATTCTATATTATCTATTTATGTTACAATGTTAATATTTATAAAAAATAAAAGAATAAGAACTAACTATGTTCAGCATTTGTTGACATCTTAAAAAGTATAGGTTGGTAGTTGTAGATTTTCGTTTATGCTTAGCTAGATAAAACAGAAATGAATGAATAACTTTCATTACTATCCATAAATAAATTCTGAAATCAACTAGATTATCTGTAGAAGTAAATCATAACTCTGGCTATTCTTTCTTTCAATTTTGATTTTTATACAAGCAGTAGTTAATTAGCCTAAACTGAAAAGAAGTAAACTGTAGAGTTGTAAAGCATTTCTATTTAGCTTAACCCTACTCTAGTTTAACTATTATACTATTTTCTTGAATTCAAATAAGCAAAAAGATTATTGGAGGTAAATACTATATCAAGGACTATTTAATCTACTTACACATACTACTATCAGTAATTAATATAGCTTCTTTCTCTGTTTTTAATAAACTGACAGTCTCAATCCAGGTTTAACACTACTCCTGGTCTAAAAGATATTTCTTCTGATAACAAAATAAAAGGAAATATTCTATAATTCCACTAACATTTTATTTTACATTTTTCCTCATACTATCTTATTTATAATTTCACCACATGTGCTGGAGTACGGTCTGGAGCACTCCAGATGAGGAAAAACACAGGTAGGGTTTTATTTCTCATCAAAATGATTCGAATTACTAAAAAAAACTAAGAACAACTTCATTACTAAACCATCTAATTCTTTACATCCTAAGCTACAATGCATCACTCAATCACACACAGATAATACACAAAAATTAATAAATAGCATAACCTATTCTTGAGCTTGGACGACAATAGCAATGGAAGGTCGTTTCTCCCTACCAACTCCTGGAGAGCACTCAAATAGCGACTCCTCGGGACCCCCGAGCTTGCTCTGGTCTCCCTGGCTGGAACTAGGTGTAGCAATAATCAAGTACCAGTTTTCAGACTCAATACCAATCCTGAACTTATCAATAAATTCTCTCAGCTAGCAAGCTGTATCAGACCAAGTTACTGTATATGATCTCTCAAAACACCTTCCTTACAGTTTTCCCTTTTCTCCAATGAATTTCTTGAAGTGCATTCCTCCTAAATGATTCTTCTCCTGGAAAATATCTGAGCAGCCTCAGCTCTCTACATTGCGTACTTTTAAAAGATTGCCTAGATCTTTTTGGGTTAGTTGTCATTTATGGAGCCACCTACTCTGATCCCACTTTCTTGGAGTATCATGACCCCAAATGTAGAGAAGTTGCCACCTGCAACATAGGAAGTGTTTGAGGATGCTGCCACTTGTCTTTTGCTCTCCACCTAGTTCCTTCCACCAGTTTGGCCAGTAACACTCTTATTAACAACTCTCCCAAGCTGTTGTCTCCACTTTTTATTTATTAATAATAAAATATTCAGAATTACATTCCACTTCTTTTGACTCTGCTGAGTCATCAGTTCCTACTTAGAATTAAATTTAACATAATGTCTTAGGAAACCAAATTAAAACAATTAACATTATTTTACAAAATTGGGGTATGTGACACACTCCCGACAGCAGTAACCTTCTTCTTCACTAGCCCCAGTGTCTTCTCCTTCCTCAACTATGCGCTACACTTGAGTGTGTAAGTGATGTGTGTTAAATAGAGAGTCCAACTCTCTATTTATACTAATCCTGACATGACTAAAACTCTACTAGGGTCGACCTCTACTTGGAGAGTCTAATAACCCTAGTGCCCCGAAATTGTGGGGACTTTAACCCTTAGACAATCGGAAGGTTACCCACTATGATTTGACATGACTTGTTTACATTATTGATTCTTCCGATCGGAACATCGGGGCATGGCAACATGATTCAATTACATAATAGATACATCCCGAGATAAACATCGGGTTACAATACATAAGATACATAGATGAATAGATTCCGAAGTTACAAATACATCAACACCCATTGCATCATAACTGGGTAGCAGCTTCATGCAGGCGCCCATTATTTTTATTTTGTTAGGAACGAACATTACAACATCTCCCCATGCATGGTTTTAAAACCATATGCAAGGCCCTCCTAAAACCATGGGTTGTTTAGGAGGCCTTTCACATGGTCTTAAAACCATTTGAAAGGCCCTCCTAAACCATGTACAATACAACCATGGGTTGTTTAGGAGGCCTTGCACGTGGTTTTAGAATCATGTGCAAGACCATCTTAAACCATGTGAATAAAACCATGGGTTGTTCAGAATTCCTTGCACATGGCTTTAAAACCATGTGCAAGGCCAATATTTTTTGCTGATAATTCAATTTTGTATTGCACTGAGAGAAGCGATGTGCTCTCTAGCCTAGTATGGAGAAGATCCTATCATGTTAGTCACGTTATGCTAGCCGACATAAATAAAAAAAATA
Organism: Pseudotsuga menziesii; assembly: GCA_001517045.1. NCBI lineage: Eukaryota > Viridiplantae > Streptophyta > Pinopsida > Pinales > Pinaceae > Pseudotsuga > Pseudotsuga menziesii. Next base: position 36,912 of record LPNX010267135.1, read on the forward strand.
AAAAATATCAATTACATATTGACTTAAAAAAAAACTGGCATAGATCAATTTTAAATCCAGATTATTTATCAAGTACCGATAGAGATCCAAATGGTAAAAAAATATACACCTCAAGAAAGGATCCCTCTCGGTGCTTGATAGATCTGAGTTTAAAATGGATCTATGCTAGTTTTTTATTATTTTGTTAGGTAGGAACATTACAACATCTCCTCCATATTGTGTTTTTTTTCTCATCCACATATTTTTAGGTTACATAACTTTACTTAACGTTACAACATCTCCTCTATACTGGGCTTTAAAACATCTCTCGACCTAATAATAATAACATTCTATCACTTTTTCTCATTAAAAATTTAAACAAAAAAATTGTTTTTAACCTTCCAAAATAAACAACGCACCTTCAACATAAATGGTCGTTCCTTCTATTGTTATTTCACCTTGGTATCAAATATGAATTGAACATTTTATGAAAAAATCAAGTGCTGCGTGAAGTAACCAAAGGAGAATTAAAATTACCTTTGAAAGTACTGTGGACTAATGCTAGTAAATGGCAGCAGGTTAGATTTGCAGATTCACCCTCAATTTTGATTTGATTACAACCACTATAAATTGTCGTTTCTGTTGCAAGCAACTGCTTTCTCAACCCAAGGGCATAGCAACTAAAACTCAAACTCATTTATTGCCTTACCATTACCATCATACGTAACACGTAATTACCAAATACTCACAACAGATTATAAATTCCTTGGGTTGTTGTTTGCAAACGATGGCGATTTTAGAATCTCAGTTATCAACTAACACAGATAGCAGTTGATGGATTGAAGTACTGGTAAATTCACAATCTCAGCGGATATAATTTTCAATTATATAATAATTTGGGGATGAAGTGAATAAAGCAATATAAAATAGAAACATATAAAATATCTTGCAAAATTATTGTAGTATAGGAAACCTAAATTTTATTAATGAATGGAATGAAAAAACACTATAAAATGTAAAGCAATATAAACTAGTTGATATCTCTTGAATAAACATGTATCACCTAGAATCATTCTTCTACAATCATTCTCAAGAGCGGGTTACTTTGTAATAGTACAGTAAAACCCAAACTCTTAAACTGGGATTTATCAAGCATCTAGAGAAATCCAATTTCTCTTTTTTAAACTAACATGGTTTTTTAGGTGCAATAAATAGAATGAAAAAACACTATAAACTACAACCCAATACAAATCAGTCCATTTTTCTTGAAGAAAGATAAAGATTAGTTTACTCAAATCCATAGCAAAAATTGATTACAAATATCATAAACATAAAGAGACCAAAACCCTAACCTGCAAAAACCTCACAAATGAAAAACCAACAAAATTTCTTCCAGCATGTCCATAATCATCTCAAAAGTAAAACATATCTCTTTAAAAAATTAAGGTATCATATTTTCACCATCTTCCAAAAAGAGTTAAAACTTTTATTTTATTTTTATATGCAGCTTTAAATCTCTAAATATACATATACTAACACACCCACATAGTTTGTAGCTAGATCTAGTGGATAGAGATCAAATGGTTGAGAGATAGTTATGAAATGCAAAATATTTTTTTATTTCTCATATTCTTTTAGTTAAACTGTTCAACTTTGAGTTATCCATGGCTAGCTACATGTTATCATGGACATTCTTCTTGATATCCATTTATCAGGTATGAGTTATTTTTTATATTTTTTTCTTGTTAATCTCACATTCTTCTAGTTATCTGCCATGAATTGAATTGCCCGTTATCCATTCATCAACTATGAGTCTATCCCTCCATTGCTACTCATCAGTTAGCTACGAGTTATTTTTTATATTCCTTTATTTTTATAATTGTTTATTTTGAATTTTAAACAACTCACATAAAATTAATCTTGATAATACACTTCTTGCACTAAAGAGTTGCATTCTACAGCCCAATATGGGGAGATGTGTAACTCTTTCTGTGCTCATCCTAGAGTTGACACATGTACTTTATAAAAAAAATACAATATTATTAAAAATAACATGTGTACTTAAATTAAATTTAAATTATTTAGAATTGCATATATATATATATATATATATATATTAGATAAACTAAAACCTTAAACATTACATTACACATTTCCTCAACACTTCCNCACTCAAAAAAAATGTTTATACGAAATATTTGATCCCTCTCCGTGCTTGGTAGATTCCCTATTTAACTTTTAAATAGATCTATGCAGCCAGATGAAAGCATAAACGGTAGACCATCCAATACTGAATGCTCCTAGTCTGTAAATAAAAAAGTATAAACAGTAATCCACCTCAAATCTTAAATAAAAAACTCTATCAACGTAACAATTTACATCCAATGCTGAATGCTACCCTTAGTGTAATAGAGGCCACAACAGAAATCAGCATATAAAGCTCAACAACTGTGCCGTGCCTTTTGTGTTTTTTTAAATCTTGGCATGCCTTCCACGTTTAGTAATTGCGATGAAATAAAAACAGAAAGTTTCAATTGAATAATTTCTCTCCGTTGTCCATGTGAACAACACTTCCAAGAATGTGGTCTCCGTTGGACTGGTATGATAAAATCTCTGAACCCCAACCAACCAACTCTTGGTGGCCATTCCTCCCAATCCCAAATGATATCCATATCATCAAAATATTTCCAAATAGGTCGAATAAAGATTTGTCAAAATCAAATAATACGTGGAATAAAGATTGCCAACTATTTTTCTGTTGAAGTTCTGCCAGACTGAGAGACAAACACAACAATCCACTTGCACACTCAAATTAGAATTCATTTAATTGCTGTTTCAGGCAGGCTTCGACTGGATTGGAGTCAGAAAGGGACAAACCCACCAGTTGGAGACCATTCATGTCCCAAACTATTTGATCACCGTCGCCACTTGCAAATTCACTCAAATTCATTGGGTGAATCTTGATTGTCCTCCGCTTATAAATAAATATATACTGCGCTTCATCGTTCAATCTAATCATCTATTATCATTCTCAATTTCATAGATTTCTTTACCACTAGTCAATCTGGATTGCTTTGGCAATGGGATTGTGTAGTCTACAATTGTTTAACGGATTGTCCAGTTACATCATTGCTAAGTCTAGCGGTATGAGCAGTTTGATCCAGCGGCAATGGGAGCAGGCGCCAGCAGCCGCCTTAGTGGAGACAGAAGAGCAGACGAAGATATCAGCAGCACTGGTGCGTGGGCTCTACGTCGCTCTGGCGGCGGGAGATGCAGAGACGGTGGGGAAGATCTTGAAATCCGACTTGGAATGGCGGTTCCACGGGCCCCCGTCCTGTCAACATCTCATGCAAATACTCAGTGGCCACATTTATCATTCTTCTTTCACATTTACTTTTCATTCCATCACTGCTCTCGGCCATAACCTAGTAGTTGCGGAAGGCCGCGGGGACAAATCCGTGTATTGGGTTCACGTCTGGACAGTGGAGAACGCAGGGTGCACAGTCAATAAGCTGCGAGAGTACTTCAACACCTCTCTCGTAATTACGGAATTCAAAGCGCCTTCTTCGTTACTTGAACAGAACGAGAAAGCGGGCTCGCAGTTGCCACTGTGGAAGAGCAAGATCAAGAAATCGGAACGCAAGAGTATGCCTGGCATTGTCCTCGCAATATGACGAAATGTGTTCACTGCAAATCTATTACGATGCAATCAGTTTGTAAATGTTTTTTTTTGGAAGATTTTTTATTTTTTTAAAAAGATAAATTAAAAAGAATTTCGTCGTATTTGGAATAAATATTAAAAGACAAATGTGAATGTTAGAGTGTGCTGGAGTGGAACTGAACCATGTCAGTATGAATGTTAGAGTGTGGGGGAGTACAGTAGAGCTATGTCAGTTATAGAACCTTGAAAAATGATGATTACATTATTGACATAATCACTCTTTCTTTTGGAAATGAATTGATAATCGCTCATTTTTTAAATAATTATCACATTTTTAAATATGACTGAGTTGTTATTGAAATAAAATAAAATAAATAAAGATTTATAGTTAGTTAACATATGTAATTAATTGACTTATCTAATATGGAATTTATAGGCATTTATAAATATAGCACTGAATTTATCCATTGACTTTCAACTACTTCACATGCATAGTGATCTCTAATTAAATAAGAATTAATCACAACTTGTAAATGGGAATTTATAGCAATCTGCTTTATCATGGTAAGTTTTTAAGCTCCATAAAAATATAATTGCCACCAGCTCAATGCTAATTCTAGACTTGTATCCACCTCAATTAAACACATAATCTTTTGATGCAGGAGCATAGTTGAACATAATTAAACACAATCTTTTGATGCAGGAGCATTCTATGCATAAGGTTATCGTGCACATCTATTTGCTCCAAATTCTTTAGCATTTTATTTTATTTTATGGGTTGCTCCAACCGTTGATGGAGATCACACAAAGCTACAAAATTTGCTACAAGAATGTTGGTTGTAGAACGCAATTATTATGGAAGTTCTTTTTTATTATTATTTATGTTATAGAATGATTGTTTATACATGCTATAGAACCCATTATAGTTATCTGATTGGACAAGCATGATGCTACAGATCCACATGGGGTTTCTACAAAATGTCTCATAAGTTTCATGCTGAGCAACTACATGAAGAGGACAATGTTTCATATGGTTAAAGTGTTTGATGAAGAGACATATTCTGATTATAGCTATTTATGCACATGAAATAGTCACGAGAACGAGAGGTAATATCTAAATAAGAAATCATTAGATAATGATGTTCTTCTCTAGTGCTTCACTGACCCATTGTTGGTAGCTAGGGCTTCAACCCTACTACTCGCTTCCTCTCTCCACAATAGTGTCTCCTGCGTCATCCTCTCCATCTCCCTGTGTGCCTATGCATGGATGTTAAAGAAATGTAACTATTGAAGATATTCTATTTTGTATTATTATTATTATTACTACCCCTTTCCGAGATGTTCTTCCTCTTATTAGAGATGTCATTGATGTATTTGGTCATGTAGAGTCTTGAGGTAAAACCTTCCCTATAAGTCGGGTTAGTAGTACCCACAAAATTATTATTAAAATGTATTTTTGAGTCTCCCAAGGAAAGTCAGTCATGGTAGCAAGGAGAAGTCGGCCTTGTTGGGTTATTAGGCCTCTCAGCTGATTAGTATAAATAGGAGAGGCTCCTCCCTCATTTGGACATGGTGTGCACTCAAGCAAGTTCACTAGAGAGAGAAGAAACAATGCATCTGGGGAGAAGGATGTTGTATAGTCTTATTTCTTGGGTCTTACACTGTACTTGGTTGAAGTCTACATCGAGGAATTTTTGTTGGGTTTTCTTCCCCACAAGGGTTTCCTAGGATAAATATTTGTGTTCTCTTTTATGCTATGCTTATTGTTCTTTTAGTGATCTTTTTGTTTTTGCATAAACATATTTTGAAAGAAAATTTAACATGGTATCAGATCCAACCTAAAACAAGACATTGTGCAACAACTCATCCCTCAATCCAACAATCTAGGGTTCTTTATCTCGAGCACCCTTGTCCACAGATCAGCTGGAAAAGAAGGGTCATTTAACTCTTCCTAGGAGGGCACATCTTTCTATCAAAATAGATTCAATTCTAACGATTCTCATTTTCTAACCTGCCATTACAACTAAGAGAAACTAGGGCATCAGATCTTCAAAGTTCCATCCTCATGTTATAGAAAAGCAAGATACAGTATAGCTCACCTTGGAGAGGTGCATCTTTTCCTCTAACCATCTCTACAAGTGATCTCAGTTGAAAAATTAGGGTTTTCTAGTCAAACCCTAGGTCATCATGAAGCTGGTTCTAGAAGTATTCCTCAAACTGGTAAGTATTATCTCTTATCCTTCCATTTGAGGTTCTCATTCATTAAAGATGAAAAACAATACCAAGCTTGATGAAAATCTAGAAGGAGCAAAGAATTTCAGAGCATAGAAGTATAGAGTCATGATCATTCTTAAAGAACATGACCTAGAAGGCTACTTCAAAGAAGAGGTCAAGGAACCAGAGCGAGATGAGGCAAAGGCTAAGAACAAGAAGGATATGAAGAGGATCATATCTTATTCTATCAAGGATCATTTGATCCCCAAAGTGTATTCAATGAATACTCCAAAGGAGGTGTTTGATGCACTAACTAGTCTGTTTGAAGGAAAGAACATGAACAAAAGAATGACCTTGAGAAACCAACTCAATGGTGTGAAGATACAGAAGGCATAAACCATGTAGTCATACTTCTCAAGGTTATCTCAAATAAAAGAATAGTTAGAAGACATTGGTGAAATTGTATTAGTTGCAGAAGTTGTAATGACCACCCTAAATGGCCTTCAAAGAGAATGAGACTCCATCAAAGGAATACGTGTTAGAAGAAAGCTGGCCAAGTTCAGCAATCTATGGGAAGAATGTATACAAGAAGAAGGAAGGATAACAAATAGAGAAGAAAAGTTAAATGAAGATCAAGGTTAAGCTCTAGCTCCTCATACAAAGAATTGAAGAAACAAAAGAAAGGATAGAGGATCACCTCCTAGAAGATCACAAGAATTCAAAAGCGGTAACAAGTTTAAGAAGGATTACTCATCTTCTGAATCTTACACATGTCATAAGCTAGGACATATCTCTAGGCATTCTCCACTCAATAAAAACAAGATCAAGAAGAAGAACTAAAATTTCCATGCACATGTAGCCAAAGACAATGAATCAGAGGAAGAGAAGGCCAGAGAGAAAGAAGACTCTAATGAAGAATATCTCTTAATTTTATCCCTTACATGATCAATCTCTCATGGAAGTGACACTTGGCTCATAGATAGTGGTTCTTCCAAACATATGACAGGTCACATGATTCTCTCTCATGTCTCACTCAGGAAGACTATCCGCGCAACGTGTAGCATGGAGATGATTATCACTATCCCATCAAAGGAATGGGAGAAGCCTCCTACAAGCTGAAATCCAGTAAGCCCATGAAGATGAAATAAGTATTATATATTCTGGGTCTAAAGAAGAATCTTATTTCTATATCATATTTAGACAAGAAAGGTTTCTGAGTTTCCTTTGTAGATGATGAATTTCTTATGTGGCCAAAAGGAAGAACTATAGATAATGCAGTTGTAATAGGTGTTGAAGAAGGAGGACTCTACAAACTAAAATGGCATATAGATTCAAATTTCACAGCTACTACCATCAGTTCATGTGAATAGTGGCATATAATACTTTCTTGAATGTAAGCTACAAAGAATTACCAATTGTGAGCTAATAGGTCTACCAGGAATCCAAATCAATAATGAAGGGGTATGCAAAGGATGTGCTCAAGGGAAGAATATCAATAATCCATTTCCAAGCAGTAATAGTAAAGAAAAAGGGATCTTAGAGATTGTCCAAATAGATGTCTGCAGACTGATGTCAACTACTTCCTTAAGCGGGTATGTCTATTATGTCTCTTTTATTGATCACTACTCATGTAAGACTTGGATATATTTCTTGAAAAGGAAAGATGAATTATTAGAAAAAATCAAAGAGTTCAAGACTCTTGTGGAGAATCTCTCTGAAACAAATATCAAGATATTAAGATCAGATAATGGAGGAGAATTCACTTTAAATGAATTAAGGACTTCTGGAAAGAAATTGGGATTAAGATGGAGCTTACTACACCCTATAATCCTCAACAAAATCATACTAGAAAAAATGAAGAATAGATATATCATGGAAGCAATTAAAACCATTATCCTTGATTAAGATCTACCCATGCATTTATGGGATGAAGCAACAAAGACCGCAGTCTACGTGAAAACAAAAATATCCCACAGTGCGCTTGGAAACAAAACTCCAAAAGATATCAAAGATCAAAGAAGTCGGAACCTAAAAAATATTTGGTTGTCATGTTTACCTACATGTTCCCAAGGAGAAAAGATCAAAGTTGGATTGCTTCGGAAAGAATGGAATATTTGTAAGATACAGTGATCAGTAACAAATGTACAGAATCTACATTCTAGGTTTCTGTTAGATTGAGGTCAACAGAGATGTCACATTTGATGAAGATACGGCTTTTGGAAAATCTAGAATGGCACATATGGATGAAGTTCATGAAGAAGAGTAAGAAGATCCTAGAATTGTAGAAGCCAGTAAACCACAAGTTAGAGATGATGAAGAAGAACCTATACCAGAATATCTTAACATGACATTGTTGAATGGAGTTGTCATTGATGTCAAAAGGGTTTTCGGTAATGAAAAAGGAATATGTGATGACACAGTGGCAAGACAAGCGATGGAATATGTGATGAGGATGGAAAGACACATAAGAGGATCCAATGAGGGATCAAGTTCGATCAAACTAAATTGATTGATCGCTTCGGGATCAAGTCCGATCAAAATAAATTGATTGATCGATCCTATGATTAATCGACGTAGGGTCGTGGAGTTGCAATCAGCTTATTTAGCAGAGGTTGGACAGCTCAGATTGTATCAAGCGAATAGATCAACGGTAGGAAAAGGACCTGCAAAGTAAATATGCGTGGAACATAACATTTGGAGTGTCAAAGTAAGGTTTCATGTTTGATAACAAATCAATAGACAAGGACTATTGCGCAAAGCGATGACAGTTAACAGGATTTTCAGAAGACGAATTGCAAAAGAAACTTTCAAGAAAATTCAAAATGCATACTTGCAATCTACAATCCGCAATTGTGGAATAAAAGAGTTTCTGATTATGGAAAGATAATTACAGAAGCAATTCTCGAGAAAATTCAAAGTGCATATCCACAATCCGCAACTCGCAATTGTTGAAGGAATACGTTTCATCAAATTACCAAAAGGTTGACCTACCATAGAGGTATTGGAGGAGAAATAAAGGAGAAAGAAGTGGTTTACAAAGTACTAAGAACCCTTCCAATGAAGTATGACTCAAAAGTATCCACTCTAGAAGAACAAGATGATCTTAAACTTATGACAGTAGATGAACTACATGGGATATTCACTACCTATGAGATGAGGACATGACATAATGGATCATCAAAGAAAGAATCAAAATTTAAAGCCTTATCCAAGAACCAATCTGAGAACCTAGATGATGAAGAATATTTTTTCATCAAGAAACTTGAGAAAGGTACTGGAAAGTAAAAAGTAAAGCTACCTTTAGTTTTAACTATGGAGGGAATGGAAATTTTTTGAATAAGTGTTCCTACCCAAAATAGGAGGATGGTGATGATGAAGAACCTTGTTGTCATAAGAAAGATCAAAAGAGCAATACCATATACAAAAATAAGAAAAACTTCTATTCCAAGGAAGAAAGTGAAGATGAAGAGATAAGTGAATATGCTGAAGTCCTATTCATGGGATTAGAGAGAGAAATATATGAGGAAAAAGTAGAAGGTGTGATAGATATCGAATCAGAACTTGTAAGTACTCTTGAAGAATTACAGAAGTATAAAAGGATGTACAAAAATTCAAAAACTTGTATGGCATAATTTGAAGAGAAAAATAATGATGCAAAAATAATTATTGTTGACTTAAAAACTCAGTTTCTAGTAGCCAAAAAGGATAAAAAGAATCTAGAACAACAGCTAAAAAGAAGAATACAATAATCTGAAAGGATTGAAGAAGAGATTGTGTGCCTTAGAAATAAGCTGGATGAAGAAACTATCAAATCAAAATTTGAGAACAACTCAAAAACTTTAGATGAAATATTAAGTATCCAAAGACCATCAAACGATAAATTTGGATTAGGATTTGATAAAGAAAATAAATCAAGATATTCTTCTTACACAAACCAAGATGGAAATAAAAGAAGCTATGATTTTGTACTCAAGAGCCAAATTAAAAGGGAATAAAATAATAAATATGCTCATCTCTTACAAAGAAAAGATATGATTTCTAAAAGACCAATGACAAGTAGACATCAACAACTCTTTTTAGGAAATTTCTATACATGTAACAATTTTGGACATATGGCTAGAAATTGTAAACTAATGGTTCCTATTGAGAAAGGCATTACACAACAAACTTCCTTCTATAATAAAAGTGGTACTATAAGCAATCCAAAAAGAAGAAACTATAGTTCTTTCACTCCTCTACAGAGCTGTAGTATATAATGCTACTAGTGTGGAAATCAAGGACACATTTCTAGAAATTGCAAACTAGTGATTCCTATGGATAACACCTCAAAATATCAAGACAAAGAGGAGAGGAAGGATTGGAAGAAGAAGGATGAAATGGAATGTGCATTAGCTCTATGTGCTATAGAAAACAAAATCTATGGCACGGTGTACAGTGAATGCTCCAAACGCATGACAGGAGACCCAAATAAGTTTATAAGCCTAAAAAGAAATCAAAAAGGAAAAGTCACTTTTGGAGATAATCTATCCTCTAAAATAATTGGGATAGGTACACTGAGCTATTAGAGACAAAATGAAAGATGAAAATATTTTTCTTGTCGAACTTAAAACCTAATATTTTAAGTGTGAGCCAAACATGTGATCAAGGACACATATGTATATTCGATTCCAAGAAGTGTGAAATAAGCAGAAAATATTCAAGAAAACTTGTTGGAATTGTTGTAAGAACTCCAAGCAATGTGTATATTCTAGAAAAAGAAGAACAATGTTATATGAGTCAAATTGATGAAAGTTTTCTATGGCATAGAAGGATGGGCCACCTAAACTTTGAAAATATTGTAAAAATTAGTAAGAAGGGAGACGTGAGAAATATTCCAAACATCATAAAACCACCAAATCATGTTTGTAGACATTTTCTTCATGGGAAACAAACAATAACAATCTCCAAGGTTAAGAAACATACAACCTCTCAGCCATTAGAAATAATTGACATTGATCTTTGTGGACCAACAAGGACTAAAAGGATTCAAGGTGAATATTAATTTATGTTATTAATCGATGATTATACAAGGATGGATTGGGTGACATTTCTTAAAGAAAAATCAGAATCCTTTATGAAATTCAAAACTTCAAAGCACTTGTTGAGAATCAATAAAATCACAAGAATAAATGTCTAAGATCATATAATGGTGGAGATTTCACCTCAAGTAAATTCAATCAATTTTGTGAAATTCATGGAATCAAGAGGTAGTTTTCAACAACAAAAAATCCTCAGCATAATGGAATAGTTGAGAGAAAGAACAGGATAGTTTAGGAAGCAACTAGAACTACGCTTAATGAAGCAAAACTTCCTGATAGCTATTGGAGAGAAGCAATATATACAACTGTCTATATACAAAACAAAGGACAAATCAGAGTGAATGGTGACAAGACTCCTTATGAGCTATGGTTTGGAAGACCAACGTCTGTAGTCTTTGGAACTAAATGCTACATAGAAAGAGAAAATTATAATCTAGGAAAGTTTGACTCTAGAACAGATGAAGGAATATTTCTTGGATATTCTTCCAACAAAAGGGAATACATATGTTATAATCTAAAATTGCACAAAATCATAGAAAGCGCAAATGTAACTGTTGATGATACTAAGTAAAAAAGAATACAAATCCAAGAAAGTGATGATGCTGAAGAAACTGATGATGAAGAAATATATGATAAACAAAACAGATAAAGTTCACAAGTGAAGGATTATCTTGAAGAAGAAGAAGAAGAAGAAGAAGAAAGAGTAGAAAAAGAATACTCACCAGAAAGTGGAGGTGAAGACTCTCCAAGATTTGAGACAAAAGATCCATCTAAAAGAATACAAAAATATCATCCTGAGACACAAATCATACATGGAAAATATGTTGGATTCAGTACAAGAAGGAAACTACTATTTAAAGAACACGCCTTACTCTCAGTGGAAGAACCTAATAAATTTGCAGAAGATCACAAAAAATATGATTGGATCAAAGCCATGAATGAAGAGTTGGATCAAACTGAGACAAACCAAACTTGGGAACTAGTTCCAAGACCTGCAAACAAGAATAATGCAGGAACCAAGTGGGTTTTCAAAAACAAGTTAAATGAAAATGGAAAAGTGATAAGAAACAAAGCAAGGTTAGTATGTAAAGGATATGCTCAAGTGGAAGGTATTGATTTTGAAGAAACCTTTGAACCTGTAGCAAGGCCTGAAGCAATTAGGATGTTTTTGGCATTTTCATGTTATAAAAACTTCAAAGCATATCAAATGGATGTCAAGTCTGCATTTCTAAATGGGAAACTAGAAGAGGAAGTCTATATCGAACAACTTGAAGGATTTCTCTTATCAGAAAATAGAGATTATGTTTGCAAATGGGTGCATCCATGGAGCTGGGTTACACTTTTTGGCAAAGCGCTTTCGGAAAAAACACAAAAACGTACCTCGATCGAGCAATTTATAAGCCCTCGGTCGAGCTCATAACACCTCGATCGAGGGTTTAACAAAACCTCGATCTAGGTTTTAAGAATACCTCGATCTAGGTTTTAAGACCTCGATCTAGGTTTTAAGAATACCTCGATCTAGGTTTTAAGACCTCCATCTAGGTTTTAAAAAAACCTCAATCGAGGTTTTAAAAAAACCTCAATCTAGGTTTTAAGACCTCGATCTAGGTTTTAAAAAAAACTCGATCTAGGTTTTAAGACCTCGATCTAGGTTTTAAGAAAACCTCGATCGAGGTTTCAAGGCCGCGATCGAGGTCCTTTTGCAAAAAAAATTATAAAAAGAGGTTTAAACAGTAGCTCGATCGAGGGTTTAATAAAAGCTCGATCGAGCTTATTTAAAAACCTCGATTGAGGGATGTTAATACCTCAATCAAGCTCAATACCTTGATCGAGGGCCTGAAAAATAGAGAATTAGCCCTCTTACAGGAAAATCAATGTTTCTTTGTGTCTTCTGTGGGTGTAAACCCTACCATTCATGGAACATAACTGAGCGGAGTTCATACCAATAGATTCATCACCGAATCCTCTATCCATTGAGGTATCATGCATGTGTTTTGGAATTCATATGGGGTTTTTTTTAATTAGTTCTAAAACTTACACTTAGAAAACCTCACAACAACTTCGAAGCAGCTCAAAGAAAAATACGCAGGGTGAAAAATACACATCCAAAAATTTATTTAAAATACACATCGACGCATCCTCTTCAAAAGGGTATATTTGGTTTTTCAAATTTTGAAAACAGTGAGAAAAAAACTGGGATGGACACACATGTGTATAAAATGATGTTGAAATCAGAGGTGGTCACTTTCGAAAAATAATAAATACTTGTATACTGTGAAATAAATTAAAAAAAAAATATGCAGACCATAGTGAATTTTGTGTATATCATGCTCATATATATATATATATATATATAATTATAATTATTAATGTAAGATTGAATTATTGGGGATGGACACGAGCCATTTATTAACTTCTTCAAATTTGTAAGGTTACATAGTTCATTAAATGCAAAATTTCACACATTAAATGACATTAGAATATTTTTTAAAAATATCATTGGGAAGCCAACATAATATTCTACAATTTGTTTTTTAACTGCAAGTCAAAATTCACATGGCATATATACGTTTTGAGGGCTTCTATCTAGCACATGAGTAAAAAATCAGGTTTTCATCGCCAAATTTGGCCAAAAAGTGTTACCCGCCTTCATGGAATCACCCAAACTAAAAAAGGCACTCTATGGTATCAAGCAAGCCTAAGAGCATTGTTTTCAAGGCTAGATAACTACTTGAAGCAATAGGGATATAAAATCTTGGAGCCACTAATAGTAATATCTACATAAATATTGAAGATAAGAATATGATCATTGTTATCGTTTATGTGGATGATATCATATTTGGAAGCAATATGCAAGTACTAAGTGTAATCTTTGCTTCTAAAATGAAGAAGGAATTTGAAATTTCAATGTTGGGTTAATTAACATTCTTCTTGGGATTACAAGTCTATCAGTCTGACAAAGGAATCTTCATTTGTCAAACCAAGTACATCAAAGATATTCTTAAGAAGTTTAAGTTGGAAGACTCCAAGCCTGTGAATACTCCTATGATCAATGGTTGTAAACTAAGAAAAAATGACGAGTCCTTAGAAGTGGATCATACTATGTATAGACCTATGATAGGCAGTTTACTATATGTAACAACTGCAAGACCAGATGTAATGCAAGTTGTAGGATTGGTTGCTAGATTTCAATCAGCTCCCAAAGAAACACATGTGGCTGCAGTAAAAAGAATATTTAGATATCTAAAATGAACTGTGAATTTTGGTTTATGGTACCAAAAATGTCAAGGCTTCACTTTAAAAGCATTCACTGATGCAGACTGGGCAGCAATTGTTTATGATCGAAAGAGTACCAGTGGAGCACCATTATTTTTGGGAAATTGTGTGGTATCATGGTTAAGAAAGAAACATTCTTCCATATCACTATCTATGGCAGAGGTTGAATATGTTGCTGCTGCATCATATTGTACTCAAGCCATTTGGATGAAGAAGACATTAGAAGACCTACTTGTGAAGTATGAGCAACCAATAGTTTTTAAAATTGTGAAAATACAAGTGCCATAAGCATATCGAAAAACCATGTCATGCACTCCAAAACAAAGCACATACCGATAAAATATCACTTTCTAAGAGATCATGTGTCTCAAAAAGTGGTCAGATTGGAATATATTAATACTAAAGAATGAATTGTTGATATATTCAAAAATCCACTTCCCAAAGAAGTATTTGAGCATTAACCAAGAATGGGGGTTTTTCTTCAATCCTTAAAGGGACCTTTTGACCCCTAACCTCTGAGAGAACAAAGACATTAGCAATTAGACTCCAACTAGACAACATTAACACTAGCAAATTGACTGCTTCTTATAGTTAGAGATTTGAGACACGTTCTAATTTAGTGGGCTAT